>JAODUP010000189.1:635000-637500 GCA_025642065.1 Paralvinella palmiformis
CATCGGTGGTTCGCTCTTCTCTGAGTACAGCTCCACCCCCCGCTACTCCGGTGAACGAAACACACATCATCAGGCAAAGTATCAGTCTCCGAGTTGAGGGTGAAGCATAACTTGACAACAAATAAACACTTATTACTGACGTCAGCGTATAGGTTTGATCGGTCATAAGTACGGCGGAAATTGCCGAACGAAAACGATCGGAATCGAACATTCATGAGATTGCCCGATGTGGCTGCAGATTGATGCTGCGTACTGAAATGGCATTAGCATTTAATATATTGGCAGTTCCGATAAATCAAATATGTCAAATTGGGCCGAAGCAATATTTTTAATAAGTAATCTTTTGTTAATAAAGTATCCAAAGATTAGTTTGACGTCGTCATAATTAAACTGACAGCTTCATATAAATCACGTTCGTCAAAAATAAACTCAAATCGATAAGCTACATTATATAAATGCCTCTTTACTGTTGTTATTCTTCTTCTTATTATTATTATTGTAGTAGTATTAGTAGTTGTTGTTGTAGTAGTAATTGCAGCAGCAGCAGTAATATAAGTGATTGGGGTGATATGTAATTTTGTATTTCATCACGTGTAAATGTTTCATATACTATATGTATTATCTTGTACATGTATTATCATGCATTATATTTATTAGCATGCATTATGTGTATTATCATGTAGTATGTGTACTATCATATATCATATTTATTAGCATGCATTATGTGTATTATCATGTATTATCGTGTATTATCGTGTGTTATGTGTTTAATCATATGTATTATATATATTGATTCTCTTTAGTTTAAATAAAGTGATACCCGAATATTTCAATCCCACCTCGTCAGGTATGTGTGAGGATCACATAATTAACGGCTATATTTACACCTGTAATTATATTTACACCTGTAACTATATTTACACCTGTTACTATATTTAGATCGCTTTCTTAACCGAAATGCCCTTTCTTCAAAGCTGACTACAAAATTCAGCTTCTTCCACGGACGTCGCAATTGAAGCCAAACTTCTCGAAGCCAAAGTCTTCAGTACTTTCTGAGTGGGGTCTGTCATAAAACAGACGGCCATTGAGAGACGGTAATGGCAGCGTGAAGACTTTATGTTACATTCTGTAACCAACTGGCTAGGTCTAAATAAGGTTTGTTATCTCGTAGACTCGGTACCTCGGAATTGAATAATGGATTATAATGTTAGTGATGACAGGGAGATTACAATTGGTGATAAAGATAACGATGGGTACCGTGTATCACTGAAGATATGTTTACCTAACCGACGTTGATATGTACATATACAACAGTCAAATATTTGTGTGTGTGTGTGTGTGTGTGTATGTCTGTATGTGCTTGTGCGCCTGCGAACGTGTTAGTAATTAAACCTGGTGTATGATACCAGAGAGCATGCAACCGACATGCAACACACACACACACACACACACACACGAACGCACGCACGCACGCATGCACGCATGCACGTAAATTAACTTCTATAACGCCAATATCCTCCAAATGAATCGAGCTTAGTGGCTCATCTAGTACAGGACAAGCTCGTAAGACGCAAAAATCATCAATAAAATGATCAGATGGAGTAGAAACTTAGGAAAGTTAGGAGGGAGAAGTAAGTCTGAAAAAGTTATGTTATTTGATGACTTAACATGTTCAGGGACTGAATTCCAAAGAGTACGAGCAGCAACTGAAAAAGCATGAGTTTAAACCTTGGGCACAGACAACAAGTGAATACCAGTTGAACGGAGCTCTTCTGGCCTGGGTGTTAGAGAAAGCTTGGAAAATAGATATGAAGGTTTTCCAGAAGAAAGGGTTTGATAGGCAATGGTGGAGAGTTTGAAAATGATGAGAGTTTGAACAGGGAGCCAATGAAGAGATTTCAGAAGTGGGACAGAATGGAAAAAAACAGGGAGACCGTGTGACAACCCTAGCTAAGCAATTCTGAACACAGTGAAGTTTTAGAATATCCTTAGATGCAATGTTATAAAGGAGAGAATTGTAGTAATCAACCCGACTAGTAGTGAGTGCTGTAGCAATGGTTTGGCGACTGAATACGGCGAAGGTCACGAATATGGCGGCGACATGTCAGAGAAACAGGTTTTCTGAAATTAAGTACAGTAGCTGATTATGTGATGCTATGGTTAAGGACGTTCGTAGTAAATTTGCTGCGTTGTCAAGATGTACCTATAATGATGAAATATGTTTCATTTGCATTGAGCCTAAGTCTACTGTTTGTCATCAAGCCAGAGATATCACTAAGACAATCACCTACTTGGGTGTCATCTGCAAATAAATGATGGTCTAATTTGTGGCTGTGAATAAGATAGCTTAGTAATGTGGTTATATAGAGTAAACAACAGCAGTCCAAGAACAGAGCCTTGGGGAACACCTCAAAACAAGGGAACTGCCTTTGAAAAACAATTTCCTATTTTTATTGATTGAAATCTGTTTATTAAGAATGAGCGGACACAACTGCTGTGC
>JAODUP010000189.1:640000-650000 GCA_025642065.1 Paralvinella palmiformis
GTCGCATTGAAGTTATGCCCCCCTTACGACGAGTAAGCGACATACTTGAGTTTATTTCCTTTTTTTTTCTCCGCCAGTTATATATTTTCTTCTTGTGAAATCATTAAAAACATCTCCGCAACAAACCCATCAGTTGATAACTTTCATTATCTTGTCAGCACGTTTATTATAACTATGTCGTGTAATATTTTATCTGTTTTCGCCGTACCATCTCTCTCTCTCTCTCTCTGTCTCTCTAACTAACAGATGTGCACATTTTAGGTGAGAAAATACCGTCCACGTTCAGTGAATAACACGTCGGTTTTTCGCTATTATTATTATTAAATACGCACAAACAACCTCCATTGACGACTGGGGGATACTATTCGTCGACATCTTTCTATCCTCACCTTATCTAGTCGCATTTTTTGTTTGTTTATTTGTTTTGTTTCTATATAAGTCATAGGATTGTCCTAACTGAGCTTAATTTAGCTCACAGTTATTGCCGAATGAAGGGCGGGATGGGGGGGGGGTGAGGGGGCGGGCAGGACGCTCGCGGATTGGGGGACTGATGACACACACACACACACACACACACACACACACACACACACACACACACACACACACACACACACACACAGACCGCCCCACACAATGATATATCAGTAGCCAGCCAGAAGACACCATCATTTCCTTGTTGTCATCTCGTCTCAGACAGACATGGAGATAGCGGATGTGCATTAACGAGACATGTCCAAGGATACCTATATAACACGGGAATATGCGAGGAATACGATGATGATGATCCTGGCGACGAGGACTACGATGATGTTGTTGTTGTTATCATCCTGATTATTCTCTAATTATTTTTCAATAATAATCTTCGGATATTATAGGAAAAGAGGTGATTACGTCACAAAATGGCGGCCAGATACAGTAAGAGACGTAACAGTAAACAAATTGTGAGTGAAACATTTGTGTGTGTGTGTGTGGGGGACTTTGGGTATGGTAGGAAATGGGAGGAGATGCGGGGGCGGGGTTTATTAGTGGAAAAGAGGCGAAACGACTAAAAAGAAATGATACACCTGATTTTATGATCTATAATTTCGTCATTATTTCTGCCTTTAGTCTTATTTCTACCGAAGCTAAACATGTCTCTATGTGGCGCAAATCTCAAACTGTAATAAATAAAAATAAACTTGATATAAAACAAAAAAAACACACAAACAAACACACAAACACACAGAAGCTAACAAACACAACTAAATATTTAAACCCTTAGTACCTCCATGTTAGCCATTGCGCCATAAACATTTCATTTTGATCATTCCTCTTGTAGATTTATGAATTGTTGACGAAGACTGTTTCTGTTCTGTTTAATTAAACACAAATAGAAAAACAAAACAAAACAACACAACAACAGGAAAAACGGTTTTGCTTGTGAACATTTATGAAGAGTCCACGTTTGTCATATATTAGTGAGAAACTATAATTATTCTGGCTTTTATTTCGCTTTCCGTCGCCATTCTATCCCCGCATTCTATTGGTTATTACCAAGAACGCAGGTGACATGACTAGTTTCGCTCACGATCTATTTGTTCGTCCGTCCGTTTGTCTGTCTGCCTGTCTGCCTGTCTGAACTTGGAAATTTTGTCGTTTTACGGCCGTTTCTGCGCGAAGCGGAAGACGAAACAGCCTTCTGCCGTAGCCCAACTTCTTTGAATCCAGGTGCCCAGGGTTCGCGGGTGGCCCCACTATTAATCAGGCCATTGAGGCGCCGACTTGTTTGAGAACAGCGAAGCAGGCAAATATTTGCTTACGTGTCACCGTACAACACTCACGGCAGACATAATACCGTACACGTAGATTCACTCAGGTGGTGATAGAATCCCAGCAGACATTGTTTACCAAAGCTCGTAATATTGCATTATAGCAACGAGAATAATTCACTAAAGCAAATACTTTATAAATTCGAATCCTACAGCAAAAGATAGAATTACATGCTGAGGCTGTAGATAAGATTATGTCTAGTCATTTGATATGATGTGTTTATCAAAACTGCGCGCGCCGAAGACGAGTAGATGAGACGATGAGTTGATATTTTAATTGCGCGTGCGCAGAAATTCAGATCCCGAATAGCGATCGGGTGTCATATAAGGCCTCCTCATAAATATTCGGTTCCGTTCGTTTTGATTGAGCGAGTTCCAGTTCCGCGGACTCAGTCGTGTATTGACGTCATCAACGCGTGCGTGTTTTAGTATAGTTTTGATCGGTTATGTGTGTAACGTCCATACTATCTGCGCGTCAACACTGGGCATGCGTGCATATTCTGCTGTATAATTAATTAGCCATGTGGTGGTCGGCTAAACGTGATCTGCGTAAATACAAGCTTATTACGACGCTTCTAACCACAAAACACCTATTTTACATTGAACACGGAATATATAAGTACTAGAACAACTAATAATGCCAAGTGAACTCTGGTGGTCTAGCGGTTAAGCACCTGGTACTTCGTGCCAATGCTCACAGGTTCAGTTCCATCAAGGGGTCGAACCGGCCCTTTTAGCCTACAACGTGCACAAAAGTGGCCGTAAAACATCAATAATAATCATCAAGGGGTCGAACCTGTATAGGGATTAATTTCTCGGCTCACAACATCATGGTGATGATGATGATGATGATGATTGATGTTTAACGGCCAAACTCACAACATCATGGGTGGATGACCACGTTAAATGGCGCTGCCGTCTCCACTGAGGACGTAATGCACTCTGGCAGTGGCCACCCGCGGGGTATTTCGGCTCCACCTTTCCGTATTGCTCCTCCCTTATGAGTGGTGGGGGAGGAGTTATGAACAACCACTCACAAATAACTCCACCATAGAGGCTGTGCTGAACAAGCGACACCCTGGGGATACTCCCCGAAATAAGCATCAAGCAATAATGCCAATAAAAAGAAAAATTAGGACTATATATATATATATATATATATATATATATATATATATATATATATATATATATATATAATATGGTAAAACTTAAGGGAAAATTGACACGTTCGACACAGTCTGTAAATACATCTTTTTGTCTGTGTGTCTCTGACTATTTGATTACTGTCTTTCTTCCGTCGTGGTGATCGCTATAAGAAATATCGTTTTCCCGGTTTCCACCATGCGCGCACGCGCGTAAGTAGACAAGACGATCACCGGGTTATCCTAAACGCCATTTCCCCAAACAGGACTTGAGTTTCCGGTGGGGGATCTTTTTGTGTTGGTATAAAGATGAGGCCCAAATTTTAATTTAATATATATAAATATATATATATATATATATATATATATATATATCGAGAGAAGAGAAAAAGAAAATTCACGTACAAATAACCATAAAAAATAACCACACAAACATAACATACACACATACAAATATCCATGACCCATACTCACACATACATACATACCCAAGACGCATAGGGTTAGTCATTTATCTGAGAAGTTCCTAGTGGTCACGGGCCAGTGACTCCAAGAATGCGGACTTCCTAAACGCGCAATACCGTAACAAACACTGATATAGCTCTACAGATAACGACCGTGTGTTAGTCTCGTCATAGAGCCACAGCAGATAGCAATAGGAGACAACATCAGCACATCTACGGCACGTCATAAAACTACAACACAAAGCCACAGCACACACACGTGCGCACGCAGACACACGCACATACACACATACACACACTGAGGATAAGATTGAGCGCTAGAAAGAGACAGCTGACGTGAGGTTTAAGGCAGTTTGACGAGTGACCTGTAAGTCGATGTTTTGGAGACTTTAATATCCTACTCATAAAGGTAACACACGTATGTGTTAATATATATATATATATATATATATATATGTATTGATGATTATAGTGTATACGATGATGGTGGTGTTGGTATGATGATACTTGTGATGATTGGTGATGCACAACGACGGCTTTCTGTTAGTTCAAGACTGATGTGAAAGTGTTGTTAGTGGCGTTATCTGATGTGTTAATGTAGTGTTACTATGTTGTTAGTAAAGTTAGTATTGTGTCATCGTGTTGTTAGTAGAGTCAGTGTTATGGTACCATGTTGTTTGTAAAGTTATTGTTATGTTATCTTGTTAGAAGAGTTGTTGTTATGTTATCATGTAGTTGCTAGACTTAGTGTTATGGTACTATGTTGTTAATAGAGTTGCTGTTAGTAGTTAGTATTATGTTAGTATGCTGTTAGTAGTTAGTGTTATGTTAGCATGTTGTTAGTAGTTAGTGTTATATTAGTATGTTGTTGGTAGCTAATGTTATGTTAGCATGTTGTTTGTAGTTAGTTTAGCTTTAGTACAAGAGTTATTGTGGTGACAATATGGTATCAATGTGGTATTAATGTGGTGTTCACATGGTGTCATGCCATACTACTGCAATGCTACTGCAATGTGAAATTAGTGTCTAGTTGGTATTATGTTAGTATGTCATGCATATGGTTACTAGGGTTAATGTGGCATTGGTAATAGTGTTAGCTATGTTGTTGTTGAAGTCTCTCTCTCTCTCTCTCTCTCTCTCTCTCTATATATATATATATATATATATATGTGTGTGTGTGTGTGTGTGTGTGTGTGTATGTATGTTTGTGTATGTGTCTCAGTGTATGTATGTGTGATTGTGTGTATGCATACATAATAGATACATGCACCTCCCATATATATATATATATATATATTCACTATGCAGGAATTGACGTTTACTTAAGTATATATATTTAATTGTATATCTGATTAGGTTAAGTGTAAGACGTGTCTCGAGTTATATTTCGTTCCGCGTCATGATTCACTCTACACGGCAACAACAGGAACTTGTTTACACAAACTTGTGTTATACTCTGTGACAAAAACATTTAAACAGTTGACATAACACGGGAAATTCCCTAAAATGCTAGGTACATGAAGGCTTTATATATATATATATATATATATATATATATATATATATATATATATATATATATATTTTATTTTATATATATATATATATATATATATATATATATATGATATATATATATATATATATATATATATGGTAATCTATATACCAACGGAAGCATCTCCCCCTTCATTTCTAGATGAAGGAAGTATTAACGAACCAAAACCGTTTTGTAAAAACATGTATGTCATTCAAATCTAGTAAGATGTCACGACAATGTTAAAACGAAAGATGTTGAGTTGTACAAAACCTAAACGTCTTCATGTTTCCTCTATATGTGCTCTATATGTCTAAATAGAACAGATGCCGGGTGTGTATTGTTTAGTCTCTAAATTAATTGGATCACGACAACGATTCGCCGGTGTAACTATTTGTCACCGTATCTTGATGATGACTATTATGATGATTGGTCCTTTACGGCCACTTTTGTGCAAATGGTAGGCTAAATGGGCCGAACGACCTCCAAAGGTAATGAAGCGAAGTCAAAGATGAAACAACCTTCAGATATGCCCACAGTGATCTGTGATCGACTGGATTCATCTGTTTAGTGATTCTGTAGGGGCTTATCTGGCGATTTACAATGTCCTCATCTTGATGATATAATAATATCTTTATTTCGTACTCCGTGTACATTCAACATAATGACAAGGCCCATTTAGCCTATCATGTGCAGACACAAAAAACCCAAAAACGATTCACCTTCCTCGCAGCTGAGTAAAGATTTAACATTATTAACAGTAGCTTGGTATTCAAAGCTAATCTTAGATCTACTATGTACTCAATTAATACCAAAGCCTCATCTCGTGAGTTCACCACAAATGGTTCTAAACAGCCTTCCTCTGGTGGTTCAATTCAGTCTTTTCGTAGTGGTTCAGTACTGACTTCACATCTAGTGATCTAATATGTTCTTCCTTAAATGGCTCATTACGAGCTTCCCTTATCAGTTCAATATAGGCTTCCCCTAGTGATGTATCGTAACCGTCCCATACTCGTTCAAAAATTGACTTCCTCTGATGGTTCAGTAGAGCCTTTCTCTGGTTGTTCAATGAAGCCTCTCCTGGTGTATTTTGAGATAAAACAAGGGGCCTAAATAAATGTTAGACTGAACATAGCACAAATATAAATAAAAGGGAGTTTTATTCGACTTCAAAAAGTATTTGATCTGTAACAAGCGACTGGACATCGCAAGCTTAGATAGGTCGTTCCACTTCAACGTAAATACTGCACCGGAAGCCAGTTTCGAAGGCGGGAAGGAGAAAACATAATTGCCCTGACGTCACATCGGCGCTCTCTATACTGATGCGGATTATAGTTTATCTTGAGCGTTAATTTCTGAGCCATTTTGAATCATCTTCCTCTTGTAAGGTTCCTTCTGGCTCAAACTGACATGGTTGTATATTATTCATGACGTAATTTTAACAAGATAATGCCGTTTAGTTCTGGAATAATTCTTTGCCCACACTTGTTTACATGCTTTTGTACGGGACCTACAGACTTCATGTCAACTGGAAACGCTGTAGTGACGTCAGCAATCAGGAGCTTCCGGTCTCTGTCTAGCTTCAAAATGGCGGCCTCCACAGGCGGCCTCCATAGGTCACTAAATGCCAATTAATCACAGCACTTTGAACTGGATTTTTTAATATGTGGGTGATTGTTTACATGGAGGAAGGAGGGTAGTTCTAAGGACTTCAGCCGCCAAAAAGGAGTTGGCAATGGTTTTCTGGCGAAGTTGTGGGGTAGATGATTTGAGCTTAGCTTGGAATAGATATATGGTTCGGTGTTTCTACTCCATTCATTCGTGGTTACGGATTACGATACGGACTAGCACGTAGCCCATTAATGCCAGGATCTGACAGAGACGTAACACAAACGGGTAATACCGAAATAAATATGGAGACGCCGCAGCTAATGGGAATCTGGGAATGGTGCACGAGACTCGCTATGCGATGTGTAGTCATTGTAACCGTTGATGTACGATATTGTGGTCTATTAGAGTACGCCGTGTGATCCAACATCTCCGAGTTCAGCACTGGAGGGTTTCTGTTTCGGATACATCACCCTTAGCCCGTGTTTGGCTGTCCCTAACAGAAGCCAACGCCCACTGCTGGCATAGCTCTCCGGATCACTGAGACGTACCAGCGACCCTCACCAGGTCAAGGAATGGTATGTGAAGTTGGGGTTGGTAGGGTTGAGCAATGAATTACTCATACCATATGTCCAGTACGGCGTGGTCGAATATGGGCCTCGTATAAAAGTAATAATTAATGTGATCGATTGACCTCATTAAACATATGTTTAATACCGTCAATCTGTTGTATAATGTATTGTCTTATTACCAAATTGTAAACATTGTCGGTGATCAACTGTTGATAATATCGCGACGACAACACGATTTTTATTTTAGCTCAAATTACCATTGTTCGTATAATTAAACAAAGCGAAGTGGGAGGCAATCCTTGCGTGCGTGCGTGCGTGTGCGTGCGCGCGTTAACACATACATCTATCAGTGCTTTCTTTGGTATTATTATTATTATTATTGTTGTTGTTGTTGTTGTTATTGTTGTTGTCGTTCTTATTCTTGTTGGCGTCACTTATAATAAAATGTACTAATAAATGTTGTTTCTAAAGTGTTCGCCGGTGACAGTTAGCTGGTCACGTGATTAATGTTATACATAAATGGTCGTCCTTAGATAGCAGTATTGACGGCATCCTCTCGATATGGATGGTCGGAATCATTCAGCTTGTGTTGTTTTCAAATACGCCACCGTAAATAACACATTTTACAGATGGCATTTTTATCTCATCTGTTGTTGATGATGAAAAAAACAAACCCTAAAGATCTAAAACAATAGAATAACGAATACATAAAACATTAAACAAAATGCAGTCTGTATTGGCATAAAATGCCGTTTTAATGCAACTTATGTACGTATGGAAATATATGAAATGCGTGCATATTTTCCATGTTTTCTCTAGCACCCAATTATATATGGCATGTCTATCTGAAGTCCTCGAACTCTTGGAATTGGAGTGACATCTAAGCATCTGAGTAGTCGGAGTAATCAACAGTCGAGGAAGGAGCTCTAATATACGTGTGAAAGACACGCCTGAAAGATGAGCTGTTTTTAGCTCCGCCCACAAGCTCGATAATCAAGTGAATCTTCTACGACCGATCAATCAATTTACACAAATACAGGTCAATGACCGGTATTGGCTTGTAATGGTCGATTGGTGAACAGAACAGAGAGGTGATCGATTCATACAATATTTGCAAAATGCTTTCCAAAGAGGGGTGGGGGGGGGGGAGGCAGGATTTGCTATCAAATAAAACGATCGAACCGCCTCATGGGTAGAGTGTGGGACTATTTACCCAAGGTTATGGTCATGCTGCGCGGGAGATCGGAGGTTCGAATCCCGGCCGTGGCACTAATAGGTGGACGTGTTTTTCACCCAAACAGACAACTGGCAAGGTCTTCTCCGCCGAAAATGCCATATAGGGTAAACTATAAACTTTTTTATAATTAATTCCCGTGGTGTAAGTAAATTACAGACAATATAGGTCTCTCCCATTTGAGGTCGCCAGCCACGTAAAATAACTGCTATTTCGGCCATTATTATTATTATTATTATATATTATTATTATTATTATTATATTATTATTATTATTATTATTATTATTATTATTATTATTATTATTATTATTATTATTATTATTATTATTATTATAGATGTAGGACAGTGATTAATCTGTAGAGGTAATCGATATGGGACGTTTTACTATATTTTATTTTGATAGTTTTGGAATAATTCTGGAAAGTTGTGAAAAGGGTTTCTTGGCTTCATTCGGTGGGACGCTTCTTGTTTTCTCCACATTCAGATGCTGAATAGCAAAATTCCAAAAGATCACTGACCAATAAAGATAGTGTTTAAATATAAACTACCTATCCGTCTGATAGTCTCGGTCAGATATGAATCAGACCCGAAACCACCCTTTTCTGGTAACAAAGATTTTTTGACATTAAGTTATACAAATTACATGTTTGGCTGCCCCCCCCCTACAGCTTGTATTAAAGGAACAGTTCGCCTTCATTTCAAATTTTCAGGATTAATACACGAATGTAAGAAGGTATGAAGTTTCTGTTAATATCGCATTGCCATGTGTGTGTGTGTGTGTGTGTGTGTGTGTGTGTGTGTGTGTGTGTGTGATGTGCCTGCGTGTGTGTGCAACAACATGAAATGTCTGTAATAAAATGTTAGCATAATTTCAACAAAGTGACCGTAGGTTGGACCTCCTTCAACTGATATTTATTTTCCGGTCTTTTATTCTTCCTTCGTTCAGACACGCTCTCTACCTAGCAAGATTTTATGATAAGCCACATATCGATTTTATAATAAAGCTAGTCTTCTGATGCCCAAGTGCGACTTTTAGCAGTAAAAGAAAGTAGAAATAAGTTGATATAGACGTAACTTTTGATGTCCCTTGGCATTTGGCCGCAACCGGTAGTGCACCAAACTGCTGACATGCGTGTTCTGGGTTCCAATCTAAGTGGTATCCGTGCTTATAGGGCATTTCATTAATGCATTCAATTTCCCCAATATTGTTTGTCTCTCTCTCTCACTCACACACACGCACACACACACACACGCACACATACACACACGTCAATTTATTAATTAATTAAGTTATATATTTATATTACAGCCGATCTATAATACACCACAAAGCACAATGCAGCATCTAGATATACCACGTGGTATGAAAACTAGTGCCTCGTACGATAATCTCGGTTTGGCAAATCCCAGAGTCCAGATGCTCAAGACAGATAATGACGGACATCGAGGCCGCGTCGGTAGGCGCGGATCGGCGCCATTCATACAGTTTCCGCAATCCGCGCAAAACAGTCCGAAGATCCACCGCAAAATGTACGATAACCCGGAAAGACAATACTCGAGATCCGCACATAACAGTCCCCTACCGACCAGGGCCAAAATGTCAAAAAATTTCTCCGCCGTCGACCTA
>JAODUP010000189.1:655000-756814 GCA_025642065.1 Paralvinella palmiformis
CGACCGCATTCCGACTAAGGGCGCCAGGAATAAGGGAGCATACCGCATTTGCGGTTACGGTCAAAAACGTAGAGAACGCCCAACTACGGGCCCATTACACAAATTCGGAAAATGACCGGCATTAAATAGTCACGCAGTGACCTATATAGGTCGTCATTCGAGGATACTGACTTTTTCAGCTGACTCTGATCTCCGCTCCCGAATACTCATCAACGAACTACTTTGAATATAACCCCCTCCCCATAATATGAACTGTCCCGATACGATTTTGGCCCGAGATATTCTTCCAAATGACTTCTTCTTCGGTCAAGGCCAGTTTGCATACACAAACACATTAGGTGAAATGCTGCGGTGAAGTGAAAGATGAAACACTCTTCATACAGTGATAGCTCAATACTTAAAGGAACAATTCAGCCCGAGATAGCACGATTTAAATATGTAATTCTTATTAAAATAACCCCAAAGATATAGATGTAAAGAAATAATCCTAATTACTGGCGGGGCGCCATTACGGCTTCATCAAATGCCGGCGTTTATGAAAAGAAGGGGAAAAAAACGTCACATGTTCTTACGTCAAGTGGCACAAGAATCCTATAGCTATCTGGATCCCGATCAAGTCAAATCATAGATTAGCCAATGTATGGCCCTGTTCTGAGTGGGGTCAATACGCTACTCACGCACGTTTGGCGAGGCTGCACTTCGCATTTCCCGAACGACTTGGCAGCTTTTGATTTCAAGATATAATTAAACACAAAAATTAATCGATTTATCTGTTCAAAAACTGTGTTCGCATCCAGCCATGATAAAATATATTTTCGTTAGATATACGCATGGGCACGCTGAAATTCCGTAACACTTGCGCATGCGCATGATGGCGGCGTTGATTTGATTACGCAATCCTAAATAAATATTTAGAGCGAAATATTTAGAGCAAAATATTTAGAGCGCATTTGTAGCACCACGTGTTAGTTGATCTCCATGATATAATTATTTTTACGGCTTGTGCCTCAGCAATATTATGGAATTTTAATTAATAAACGATAAGGACAATCATGGGCTTATATTGTTAAGGTGTGCTTAAATTGTTTAAATTTTAGTACGGAATATTATTTTGCGTGACTTTGTATTCGTAGTCGTATTTTCAGCGTCACGTGATCAAACGACAGGCGGCCAAGATGGCGAACCGATGTCTGTGTTATTGAATTATTGCCTATTAAATTCGCGTTTATTAGTGTTACGATGAGCGATATCGTGTACCAAAATGTCCCGCTGAATAAATTAATGTCAGTGCTATTTAAAGAACCTGATTTTAATTTCGTCGCGACCTGTAAAAATTCGAAGTAAAAGCTCTTCCCGGGTACCAGAGAGCAGTTTTCAAGACAGTCATAGATGCTCTGGGTTAGCCGTCCTCGTGATCTGACGTGCCGCCCCAGCCCCCCCCCCCCCCGTATTCAACCTACTAACTACTAACTGACATCGTCGTCAGTTCATTTACATAAATCAGACAGCTCGCTAGACGCTCTTGTTGCAAAAGTACAAAACAATCTTCTTAAGAAATTTCACTATAAAGTTTTCTTTAGTGATCTCAGTAACACAGTTTGGATCAAATATACTGTGATATTCATAAATACGGTTTTGTCTCGAA
The DNA here is from genome assembly GCA_025642065.1 of Paralvinella palmiformis. Lineage (NCBI taxonomy): Eukaryota > Metazoa > Annelida > Polychaeta > Terebellida > Alvinellidae > Paralvinella > Paralvinella palmiformis. The sequence continues at coordinate 656,646 of JAODUP010000189.1, forward strand.
ATTACACACTTGGCTCACCCCTGTTTACGTCGTTATAACCGGATTATACGGACAGCTCGTATTACATGACGTTGGATTTCAGGATTCGGTCTGTGTCTGGCTTCAAAATGGCGGCGTTCACAGACCAAATATCGTCTATTAATCAGTACTATGAAATGAATTATTTAGTAGGTGTAAGTAATTTTTTTAAATTTATTTATCTAGGAATACAATACAATACGTTTTGATTAAGTATAATGCATCGAATTATCATTTGTAGCCCCAGATCATGTAACTGAGTCTGAAGACTGTAAACTCACAAGGAGTGTTACATGGCCCGTGCTCACAACAAATATATAATACCACACACACACACACACATATATATATATATATATATATATATAAACACACACATATATATAAGTGCTTTTATTCCGCCATATACTCTACATAATCGACATATATATTACAACATTTTTTCATGATACAATATATGGGCGCCTCCGTGGTCTAGCGGTAGCGTGTTGGACCACAGATCACTACCACCCGTATTCGAATCTCGGTGTGGGCATATCTGAAGGTTGTTTCGTCTTTGACTTCGCCTCATTACCTTTGGAGGTCGCTCGGCCCATTTAGCCTACCTTGTGCACAAAAGTGGCCGTAAAACATCAATCATCATCATCATCATCATGATACAATATACAGAGAGGTAACACCAATGACCTTATAGGTTGAGAACCTGTGTCAATAATATACATTGTTTGACATTCAAGATATACACTGATATTGGGTTAGGCGTTACCTAAAAGAGGTGTGAGAAACATTTAAAAATTAGTATTATTAAATTAAAAAATTATATAAAAGTGCAAGATATGCATATGACAGTATTATAGACGCGAAGACCTATTAGCGAGCCAAACAATCTACCAATATAAGGCACACATTATGGAAAAGTTAATACGTGGTTGAGGGGTTTCGTGTTTTAATATCATTTATAATAAAGGCGAACTGTTCCTATAAACTCCGACATTGTAGGCATATGTGATCACCCCCTTGAGCTGACCAATCATAGAACGTGTTGACAACTTCGGGCGAAGCAATATTTGGTTGCGCTTTCTTCCCTCGTAAACAACGCGATCGACGCGACATCTAGCGAATGTTCCGGAGAATGACGCCGAATTCGATTGAGTAAAATGCAGTTTCGGCTTTCAGCCAGTTGTGTCCCGCATCCACAGACCTCCGCGTTGGCGGTAATCTACAATAATGTTGTCAAGAAAAACTGCCTTCTAACAGAACCAAACCTGTAGAGGCTCATCATTGGCCAACACAAACCTACAAGCTGTTGCTAATCTTTGATGGTTTCCTTACAACAAAGAAGGGTTACGAGTCGGATATTAAGCAGAGTAAGATCTAATCCATAGGCTCCCATTTATGCAAGAAAGAAAACTCTTTTAAAAATAATAAAAGACAGTTTTTAGAAATTGTTTCAGTTGGACACATAGTTGATGCTTACCATCTAAGTTTGACGCAAAAAGTGTTCACCATTATCAAAAGTAATTTACGCCAGCCGGTTCCTTATCTCTCATATATCTACTTTTGTTTATACAGCCAAGGTAGGGGGGAGTGACTATGATCTTGTAGATAGTTTGAACTTCCGGTGTATGTGTGTTTCGTAATCGTCGTCAATACACGACGTCGCACAGAAGGAACGGGCGAGAGAGGAATGTCGATGTATTACGGCAATATTTGTTAACACGACGGGCCAACTCGGTCTAACAAGGTGGCGAGGTGAGACGAAAGATGAAACACCCCTCAAAATTACGTACTAGCCGTCCACGAAAAAGTAAACCCAGACGTTTTGAGATCGGCATTTTAACGTAACGTTCGATGTTTACCTTTAATTCGTTGGTCGAGTCTCCGCCGTAAAGCGGTTCTCGTTCGCGTGCGGCCAAAATTCCATTGACGCCATTTTGTTCTGTCATCGAAGGAGGGAGGTGCGGGGTTCTGGGTGTCAATTTTTTTTTCTTCTTCTCGGAACTTGGATTACTTCTCTTCTACACAGGACGAATGTAAACTCGGATTACTTTCAGTGGGTAAATATTTGGCTTTTGCGCGACAGAATATCCCATTCGGGACGGTTACGTGATTCATTCGCGCCGAATTTCGTGTGGCGAAGAGGTTGAGTTAGAAAAAAAACCTCCCGAGCCAACATCAGAAGTAATCCCACACTACCCGATTATGTCGAGTGTATGGTGACGTTATGCTGGCGTCCTGGTTGACATTCGCCATCCGTTTGCAAATAGTTTATTAACATTTACGGTACATAAACATGCCTCACTCCCACGAAGAATTTCTCGATATTTTACAGTGCAATAATATACGCCCCAATTTAAGCGAAGATGAACGTATTCGCCGATTAAAAACCCCGCTTGGTGTCAGTTTCGATGCCAATAAATATCCTCTTAATTTGGAATTCGGATCAAGCTAATGAACATTTTAATATTTATCATTCATAAACTTGTTATTGGACCCCAATCTAACCAGGTTACGTTATATAATACACCAATTATCGCACTTTGTGTCGTATTATTTGTCACTATTCGTTGATGTTAACTAGACATCGGGTTAACACTTGGTGTGCTGTCGTTGAGGCCTGTTGAATAATCCCCCCCCCCCGTGAGTTGCTGTTTTTGTGGCTGTTTTTGTGCACAGAGGCAGGCCACACGACAGTCCATATCTGATGAAGCGAGTTTAAGGATCAGTCGAAAATGATTTGTTTCATGCTTTCACACATACATGCACACACACACACACACACATACATGTATATACATGCATGCATACATACATACAAACATATATACATACACACACACACACACACACACACACACACACACACACACAACACAACACAACACACACACACACACATATATATATATATATATATATATATATATATATTAATAAGTTTTTTTTCTATTACAGTCGCCTACTACCCAGAGTACGATATTGGAAGAACATATAACGAACGATAGCTGACACATCTGGTTATGTGTATATATATAATGAATTTGCTTAATGTACATATTAACATTTATTATGTTTGTTATGTATTATTATGTTTATTAGTTTCTGGTGGTAAAATAAATAGCAAAACGTCCTATGTGTCACTCACTCACTCACTCACTCACTCACTCACTCACTCACTCACTCACTCACTCACTCACTCACTCACTCACTCACTCACTCACTCACTCACTCACTCACTCACTCACTCACTCTCACTCACTCACTCACTCACTCACTCACACTCACTCACTCACTCACTCACTCACTCACTCACTCACTCACTCACTCACTCACTCACTCACTCACTCACTCACTCACTCACTCACTCACTCACTCCCCATCTCACTCACTCACTCACTCACTCACTCACTCACTCACTCACTCACTCACCACTCACTCACTCACTCACTCACTCACTCACTCACTCACCACTCACTCACTCACTCACTCACTCACTATGGATTCATTTCAACCACTGCGCTATTTTATTAACAACCGGCAAAGAGAACAATACGTCCGCCATGTTTACTGATAAACGCTGACGTCACAGATGACGAGTCTCGATACGTGGTCTCCACCAGGGGTCGCCCCGCTCACCGAGATGACGTTACCGAATCGCGGCTGATCGCAGGTGAACACGCGCGACGTCATCTCTCCGTCAAACTCCAACATCCGGCACAACCGGTTGGAGTCGTGACCTTTCAGACCGCCAACCACTTCCGTGTCAGTGCCGACTCGTACGCGGACTGAACCAGCGTAGCTTCCTTAAGATTAATATAAAAAGCGGAACTTTTATAATTAAACGAAACCTCAACATTTGTTTTATTGGGGCCATTCTTTGCAACGTTTAGTTTTATAATCTGACTCATGAATGTAGACAACACGTCAGAAGGCATTTGTTAAATAGTTATTTTTTATGTATGCCTTTGTGTGTGTGTGTTTTAAATTACTATTTAAAAAAGGCATATACTGACAAAGAATCAGGAAGATATTACGACAAGCAAACTTTATAATACGATGACGGTGATGACATGGCGGCAAGAGATAGTAGACAAGCGATGTGATGTGAGGTGATAAGGTGAAAGTTACGTTACAGATAGACCACACACACGCGCGCCCGGACGCACGCGCGCAGACACGCATACGCACGCACGCACGGGCACACACGCGTGCGTGAACGTGCACTTGTTGGTCACATTTGGCACATAATTTACCTGTAATCTTCACTTTTGACACTGTAACTGGTCTGCCTATGTTAGCTTTCCAAAATGAATTCTTTTCGAAGCCGCTCTTATAGCAAGTGGCGCCATCTAGCCCCTGCTTAGGATAAGCCTCGTTCCAATAACTTCCGCTGTACATAATGGATTCCGTAATATTTATGGAAATTTCCTCTGAATTAATAATAATAATAATAATAATAAACATATCCATAACAACATTAATAACAACAATTTTACATTGTTCGTATTAAACGAAATAAATATTTTCTATATTGAGCTATATCCATAGGTCTGTCTATATAGTGCTGTGTGTGTGTATGTGTGTGTATGTGTGTGCGTGCTCATGCTCTTGCATGCACTCATGTGTGTATGTGAGACTCTCCATCTGTGTCTGTCTGTCTGTCTGTCTGTCTGTCTGTCTGTCTGTCTGTCTGTCTGTCTGTCTGTCTGTCTGTCTGTATGTATGTCTGTCTGTCTGTCTGTCTGTCCTACCTTCTCCATATACAAACTCCAGAAAGCACAAAACAGATGCTGTTAGTAGCAATGTTTTACTGATCATGGCTACCATCTGAAAATATAACCATATACAATAAAATAAAGACAGACAGACAGACAGATAGGCGGAAAGACAGACAGACATAATAAAGAAAATGTGGTAAAATGTATTATATAATTATATATATATATATATATATATATATATATATATATATATATATATATATATATAATATCCATTTATTTTAACTCAAATTTATATAACATATTTACCTGAGTAATCGAATTCATAGAGAAATATTGTTATGTCAAAATTATTAAACCTAAAACGAGTGAACTATTTGAAATTAGAGACATCATATACTACCTGTTATTTGAGATGTTACAGTTATGCTGCCTGTTATCTTTGCTGTAACAGGTATATGGCCGTTTATATCAGGTGTTACAGGTATAGTACCTGCTATTTCAGATGATAGTGCTCCTTTTATCTTAGGCTGTACAGGTGTACTGCCCGTTATACCAGTTCTTATCCCAGGAGTTACGGGTATACTTCCTGCTATCTGAAGTGTCACAAGTATCCGAGATTGTTACATCATGCGCTACAGGTATACTGCCTGTTATCTCGGGCGTCACAGGTATACTGCCTGTTATCTCGGGCGTCACAGGTATACTGCCTGTTATCTCGGGCGTCACAGGTATACTGCCTGTTATCTCGGGCGTCACAGGTATACTGCCTGTTATCTCCGGCGTTACAGGTATACTGCCTGTTATCTCCGGCGATACAGGTATACTGCCTGTTATCTCGGGCGTTACAGGTATACTGCCTGTTATCTCGGGCGTTACAGGTATACTGCCTGTTATCTCGGGCGTTACAGGTATACTGCCTGTTATCTCGGGCGTTACAGGTATACTGCTTGTTATCTCGGGCGTTACAGGTATACTAAGTGACTGGATTAAGTTCCTTTGTTCACGTGCGCCTACATGTTATCGATTAGACAACATGATGTAGCGTCGCCTTCGACACACACACACACACACACACACATATGCAGTCACGCACGTACGCACACACACATAGAGAGAGAGAGAGAGAGGGAGAGAGCGCGAGAGAGATATACATACGAGCGCGTGTGACACATACTTACTCTACACATTTAGCGCGACTGTTTAACGTACAATTAAATGAGACACGGTACGCAATTATCATATACACTTTCTCATAGAAATCGACACCAAACACTCACCATAGAAACATCACCATGCGCACTAAATACATTTACCATACTGACTGAATCATACAAATTACTATACAAACGCATGATGCACTCTTACCATGCATATTTACCATACATACAAAATATTGATCACCTACTTCTCGCATTTAGACTGGAAACTCTGCACATACACTTAGTATACAAACTTACGATACACACTTAACACAAAATCTCGCCATACACACTTACCAAACACAGTTCCCACAGGTTCTCACTGTCATATGTTCAGTTGACAGTGGCCGCATAAAATACCATACAGATTTGCCATAGGCATGCCGCATACGTATTCGCCATAGATAGCTGAGATCCATCTTTATCATACACACCCACCATACACATTCATCGTACACAAAGACACGCCAACCATTGATTTATTCCTAGTTTCTAGAGGCGAAGACCTTTTAGATAATGACTTAGTCAACTTGTAGATGGGGATTTGTTTGCATTTTGGAGAGATTCTTCACACGATATCAAATCAATAACAAGAGTTTCCCCCGAGAAGCGTCACTTCCGTTTCTCTTACGACATGTTGTCATTACGCAGGTAAAATCGACAGAAACGAGGCCAATTGGAAGTTATTTGAATGAAAGTTACACAGGGAGCTTGTTTATTATATAATATAATATATTATGTTATATCATGTTATGTTATGTTATGTTTTTTTCTTTCTAACTGTACTATACTTTGGTTGGGCTCCGTCAGAGAAGTAGGATAAAAGACTGCTCTACAAACCTCAATGTCCCTGCGGGGCCGTATTGTCCATAAGGCTCACTAAGCTGGAGCCTAGAGGCCCCACAGGGACTTGGACGTCGTCAATTTTGTTTTGCTGAGTCACCGTAACCAGACTCCAATGGACCTTCGACGGTTAAAGGCACTTTGTACTCTACGCATATATATATATGACGTTATCCATATATATATATATATATATATATATATATATATATATAATTTTAATATTTATTTAAATAGCTTATGACCAATTATGAATAGAATTCTTCAGGGGACCCACAAAATAGATATATGACTATGTCCTGTGGCCTAGTGTCTACCGTACTATGGTCAGGTTGTCAGCTATAGAGGGGGTGAAATGTTGAAGTACTGGAGAGGGCGGATCCGAATTACCTAAACATCTAGAGCCTCGGCCATGATTTATTACCTCAAGGCGAGGTCGGGGTTCGAATCCGGGTTGCCCTTAACCGCCCGTCTCAGGTGTGACGAGCCACGAGGCGCCCACTCACGATACCGGGCTGCGCTGTGCCGTCGTACGTCACAACAGAAACCACCATACGAGAATATAAGAACATAATGGTATACTTCACGGAGTTTGGCCAGAAGTTACCTAAGTACTGTAGCCACGTGATCAATGGCGGAAGTCGGGCCTGTCGATCTCGCTGCCAACAACAGAGAGAGAGAGAGAGAGAGAGAAAGTGGGGGAGAGGCAGAGCCGGCCCGAAGTAACATCGATCTGTCATGGAGCCGAAGTCTCTACAAAGTGGTATGAGAATCGTGGACACAATGCAAGACACTTGTTATAAATTATAGCTCCCGAACAGCGATCGATATAAACGTATGGCCCCGGACAAAGAGACGCTTCATCCGTCCCTCTCACTCGCCGTCAGAGATAATGAACGTCATCGCTTGACTTTGGTGAATATTTAGGACTTATCGACTACACGTCGGTCTCAGAACCGTTTGATGGCTTATTATTTCGATGAATAAGAAAGCGAGAACATCGTCTCTGCGGTTGGCGAAGACAAACAACGCCCGCACACGCGCGCGCGCGCACCGAGAGAAGCCGCCAACAACGCGTTCAAACGCGGCAGCGTTCTTATGATCATGCGATGTTCTATTAAAAAGGGGTGATCTTAAAGGATGGGACGAACGTGGTTGATGAAATATTCCGTTGGCGAGGGGGTCGTTTGGTGTGTGGGATAGTACATCCCCTTAGCGAATGACATGCGAGGATGTAGTGCATATTATCCATTCTTTTGTTCGAACCGAACCGTCTGCCATGATAAATCTGAAGCTGTGTCATCGATTATGAATGTTGATAAGTGGTGATGGATATTCTTAATTTTGGCTAATTGTGATCAAGATAACAAAAGGCGACTGGACCCCGAAATATCAGCAAAGAATCTCTCACTAAAGCACCTTTGAGCGTCCCCGTGGTCCAGTTGGTAGTTTTGTTATTAGACTACTTAACAATTAACTGACCTTATATATATATATATATATATATATATATATATAATTTGTACTTTTGTTATAATTTAATAAATTATGTACAATATTATTGTTGTTGATCATTTTATTAAATAATTATGTATAAACTTGTTCAGGTGACATAATAAAAGTGGTAGTAGTAGTGCTGGTAGTTCCGGTGGTGGTATCTTTGTGGTAGTGGAAATAATGGTGGAGTTAGTAAATATTCTGGTAGTAGTGGTAGGTAGTGGTAAAAGTAGTGATTCAGGAAGTAGTAAGAGTTCTAACAGCGATGATATTTGTGGTGAAAGTAGTGGTTGATAGTAGTCGTAATAGTAGTGGAGACGGTAGTGGTGATAGTAGTGTTGATAATAGTGGTTGATAGTGTTGATTGTAGTGGTGATAGTAGTGGTGATATTAGTGGTAATAGTAGTGGCGACGGTAGTGGTGATAGTAGTGTTGATAGTAATAGCGATAGTAGTGGTGATAGTAGTGGTAATAGTAGCGGCGATGGTAGTGGTGATAGTAGTGTTGATAGTAGTGGTGAGAGTAGTGGTAATAGTAGCGGCGATGGTAGTGGTGATAGTAGTGTTGATAGTAATGCTGATAGTAGTGGTGTTAGTAGTGGTAATAGTAGTGTCAGTAAAGTCGTGATGAAAAGGATAGTAGTGAGGGTAGCGTAGAGTGCTCTAGCAGTAGTGACGATGACAGCGGTAATGGTAGTGCTGATTGTAGTGCTGGTTGTGATGGTAGTGGCTGTAGTCGTGGGTATGATTCTGGTGGTTGTAATGGTAGTTGTGAAAGTGGTGGTTGTAGGTAGAGTTCTGATGGTAGTTGTTGCGGTGGCTGCAGTAGCAATAAAAGTATTGCTAATGGTAGTGGATGTTGTAGTTATTTTGATAATGATAATATTAGCGATGTTTGTGGTAGTGATGGAAATAGTGGTAGTGATGATGGAGGTGGTAGTGGTAGTGATTGGTGGTGTTAGTAGTAATGTTGGTGATAGTGGGAATGGTAGTGTTGGTGGTTGTAATGGTGGTGGTGGTGTTGTTTGTAGTAGTGGTGTTTGTTGTGTTAGTAGTAGTAATAATAGTTGTAGTGGTAACAGTGGTGGTGGTGGACCACTACTACTACCACCAGATATCGGTGGATGTCCTAATAGTTGTAGTAGTAAGAGTGGTGGTAGTGGTAGTTGTTGTAGCGGTAAATGTAATATTGGTGGTAGTAGTAGTGGTTGTAGTGAGAAGGGTGGTGGTGGTGGTCGTCGTCTTCATAATAGTAGTTGTAGCCGTAACAGTGGTGGTGGTAGTAGTAGTTGTTGCAGCGGTAAAAGTAATAATATCGGTAGAAGTAGTGGTTGTAGTGAGAACAGTGGTGTTGGTGGTCGTAATAGTAGTTGTAGCCGTAACGGTGGTGGTGGTAGTAGTAGTTGTTGCAGCGGTAAAAGTAATAATAGCGGTAGAAGTAGTGGTTGTAGTGAGAACAGTGGTGTTGGTGGTCGTAATAGTAGTTGTAGCCGTAACAGTGGTGGTGGTAGTAGTAGTTGTTGCAGCGGTAAAAGTAATAATATCGGTAGAAGTAGTGGTTGTAGTGAGAACAGTGGTGTTGGTGGTCGTAATAGTAGTTGTAGCCGTAACGGTGGTGGTGGTAGTAGTAGTTGTTGCAGCGGAAAACAGTAATAATATCGGTAGAAGTAGGGGTTTGTAGTGAGAACAGTGGTGTTGGTGGTCGTAATAGTAGTTGTAGCCGTAACGGTGGTGGTGGTAGTAGTAGTTGTTGCAGCGGTAAAAGTAATAATAGCGGTAGAAGTAGTGGTTGTAGTGAGGACAGTGGTGTTGGTGGTCGTAATAGTAGTTGTAGCCGTAACGGTGGTGGTGGTAGTAGTAGTTGTTGCAGCGGTAAAAGTAATAATAGCGGTAGAAGTAGTGGTTGTAGTGAGAACAGTGGTGTTGGTGGTCGTAATAGTAGTTGTAGCCGTAACGGTGGTGGTGGTAGTGGTAGGTGTAGCAATAACACTATTTATTGTGGTAGTAGTAGTTGTGGGAGATATCGATGGTGTTAGTAAGAGTACTGGTAGTAGTGGTGGTAGTAGTGTTCGCGGTTGTTGTTGTGGTAGTGGAAATAGTATTGAGTTTGGAAATAATAGCTATATTGTTGTTGTTGTTGTTGTTGTTGTTGGGTTGTTTTGATAGTAGAGACATTTCTGGAGGCATTGGTAGTTATGTTCCCAGTGGCAGTAGTGGTGAGAATAGACCGATCCAGGCGAAATATGTTGCATCGGTTACCAACTACGGTCTCGGGTTAGAAACAGCTATTTTTCACTAACCTTAAATACTGGAAATCTTTCAGCAAATTATTTCATATTACACCGAGACTGACACTACCGGTAGTATTTTAGCTGAAGGATTGTGTCTTTCCAAAGGATTTAACGCAATACTTTTTAGGATGTAACCCAATGATTGAGTGGACCGATTACCCCAGATGAATGACACAGCTAAACCTCAGTTATTCATGTTGATATGTAGGGGAAATTTAGCATGGGTTTAAATGGATTAAATACATAATTTTAAAATTAAACTTTAACTGAATCTAAATTGATTTTAATGAACATTTTTTAAATCTTTAATGTATAGTTTTGGAAATATAATTTTTACTTGTACCTGCGATGCAATTATATATGTATCACCTGTATATTATCAAATAAAAAATGTAATACATTAGAGTATTATTTAAGAAAATAAAACAGTTAACTTTCAACATAAGATATCATGCATAAATACCAATGTTACAGTAATAGGAATCACTCATTGAATTATAATCTATATGATCATTGATTTGTTCCATTCACATCGTCATGTCAGATGGCAAAGGTTCTATGAAAATAAGTTTGAACTAGACAGGCCGGACCATGACAGCCATGCAAATCGCGCTGAACGTTACTTAGTTTAGTGGCATATATCTATTGAATGAATTCTGTGCCAGTCCTATAAAATGCAAAATTATGATCTGGAGATCACATACCCTTAATGAACTATAAATAAAATCCTAATATAGCTGGTAAATAGCCTAAATACAGCTTTTTAGTAAGACATTTATCGGCCACTACACGCGTGAATCGCCAAGCAACACTGTGATTCTTAGACTTCTAACCCGAGACCTTAGTGTGAAATTCAGCCGCACGGTGGCGCCAGTGGTAATTAAATAGGTCTGTTGTAGTGATAAAATGGACGGCGTCTTTTCGACGCCCAATCTAATCTCCGTTTTCTCACACGATGTAGTCATATACCGTCACCAGGCGTCCACTGACGGCTGCACAAGTGCAAATCAAGAACGACGGCTAATTGTACTGATATGGAGTTTAATTAAAATGGGCGCTTATAGTAACATGATGTTTTGTTCACTGAACAATTATCAATTTAAATATTTTTAACCCGGTTTGTTGTTTGACATTTCTTCGGATGTGAATTTTGCACGAATTAAGTCTCTACTTCGTTCTTTATTTAGGGTGTAGACTCACTGACTCAGAGGCTCACTCGCTGCGTCATTCGCTTGTTCACTCTTTCGCCGCTCACTCACTCACCTATGCACTCACTAACACTGTATGCAATTATCCGTGTAAATGCTATATAAATATATATATATATATATATATATATATATAATATATCATTGATGTATATTGTGTGTTTTAATTAAATATATTTCACGTGTTAGTGAGTGCTGGTTTTTCATATGAATGAAGGATAGCTTCTTCGTTTGGTATCATTACGCCTTATGTGTTATATATTAGGTGTTATAACATTTGCTACGAGAAGTTTATTGGTTATTTCTCTATAAATAAATAAAAATACATGTTAGACGTACTATATTACAATAACAGTATTAATCAAAACAATATATATAAAAAATATATATATATATATATATATATATATATATATATATATATATATATATATATATATATTGACATCACAGCACATTAGACATTTTTACATACTCAATTCCATCTCTTTAAACGGAATAAGATGGGATTGACACCCATACCATGCACACACACACACACACACACACACACACACACACACACACACACACACACACACACACACACACACACACACTATTGAAAAATTGTGTATATAAACCTCGAGCAATATGGTAACGTTAGACATTCTATGCAACCTGACTTAAATAGGTCGAAACCGGTCGTTGCTATTGGGTTGAGTCGTGTTATATCGCTGCTATTAGTATTAATCTGAATTTATTCTGATTTATGCTTATATTATTCACACATTATTCATACTGTGTATTAATATTTTATTTCTCCATTTTAGGTTTAATCTTTCTTGGCCGTAGTGTTCGACACAAAGCCTGGTTTTGTTTTAATCATAGTTTCTTCTTTTTTTATATTTAGATTATCCTCTTTTGGATTATTTTAGAAATTTTTTTTTCTTTTTCATTTTTCTCTAATTTTACCGGTAATTAATTATACTTACAATTAAATATTTAAAAAAAAATCAGTTTGGAGTTAATTGTTGTTTGAATGAAAGTATAACACCTGTGCCAGCGCCTTAAATATCTTTATAAAACACACACACACACACACACGCACGCACGCACACACGCACACACGCACACACGCACAATATTATGATATAATATCAGCACATCGCAACCATCTTTGCCGCAGTAACTTATGTGTGCTTGTTGCCATGACAATCCCGAACCACACCCAACAATCACGCAACAGACAAGGGAAGGCGCTATTGCGGAGCGCCAAAAAACCGCACAAATTCCTCATATTCTATAGCGCCATTTCGGTTCTTGTCCAGTTTCGCCATGATGTGATCAATATCTTTGAGATTTCTCTGATTCCAGCCCATATCTCTAAACACCTGCTCCATTTCCGCTCGATCTATGACGCCATCGCCATTTTTGTCGTAAGCGAGGAACATCTTTCTTATGGCGGCCATGCTGTTTGGAAAGAGAGCAGACGATAATATATTACTGTTGCCGATTGCCGGTGATCGGCGGCAAGTCGATCACGATTTTATCGATCGGCTCTATATTATGTCATGTGACTTACTCGTGCACGTGTTCCGGCATCTCTCCCATACAGGCCAGGAATTCATCAGGTGATATCCGGTTATCGTGGTTAAGGTCGAATCGGACGAATTGCTTCTGTGAGGTGCAGGGAAGCGTCATAACGTGAAACAGCAAGAAATACTATACAGCGAGTGAGTGAGTGAGTGAGTGAGTGAGTCAGTCAGTTATTGGTTTGTTCAGCCTCGCACTGGTCACACGGTCGACACATCAATCCTCGTGGGAAAGACACGATCGGATAATAATTGGATTCGAACTCCCAACACGAGATTTGCAGCTCAGTGCGCTGTTAACTCTGCTATCAGCGTATATTTTTAATACAATTATAGAACACTTTAAATGGTCGGAGCTGACTAACAACAACAAACACCTTACCATAAATTGAAGGGAGGGCAGACTTCATGGATCAACATTTTACATCGAGATTCCGGAGGACAGGAAGTTCATGAACTTCGACTATAAAACCCCCTTGATAGCACAGTGGTTAAAGCGTCTAGCTGTAAACCTCCAAGTGTGGGTTCGAATGCTGCTCATGGCCGTATTTGTGTGATTTTTCCGTAAAAGTCACCGTTCGACTATATCTTCCGGATATGACCAAAAGACTGACTCACTTATATATCGAATAAGATTATTAAATTTTCGTTATTTCTTCAATCGATTTCTGTCAAACGACCACACCGTGTCCCGGTTTTATTCTGCTTTTGTAAACAACGATGGAGGTGTCTGATTTAATACCCCGGTATAGAATTCAGTCAAATAAATCACGATTCACTAATCGCCATTTTGGCTACCTTTTGGCACAGATACCGCCGAACGTTGCCGATATTAACTGCAAATATCCGAACACAATGTCGCAATGGAATCTTTACAACCTCCACCGAAGATTGGCAACTGACGAGGGGCTGCCTACACGAAGATCTCTATCTTATTTGGAATCTAGGGAAATCGGTGAGGTTATCTTACAGATATATGGGAAGAGCAAAGGTCTGATGACGGTCGGGCAGGAGAGGGAAGATAAGGGAAGCTATCGGGTGATTGGAAATCGGAGGGAATCTCGCCCGAATGACATTCAGGGATCGGTCGTCGAGGATAGACTATCCAGTTTGGTAAATATCCTCTAGGAGCTGGCTGCGTACACAGCAGCGCCACCAGGCGAATTGTTTTCGCCAAGGCAGAATGAACGCTTGAGCGATCGAGGTCATCGAGGGTTCACTCACTCGTTTGCCCACTGCCTCACCGACTCACTCAGTTGTGGTCGCTCTATTGTCCCCCCCCCTCAGAAATGTCGGTTATCAGTGATAAAAGTCGAAACAGACATAATTCCGGATCTAAACTACAGGACTTGATACAGAGAAGTTGACTTTTATCTAGTTCGTATCACTGTACAAATGCCATTCAGACCGCCTAGTAGGTGGTTTCAAACAAAGGATCCCTCCATCATGAGGCATGTCGGGATCTTATAGAGTACACAACATTAATGTATCTAGCGATGGCAGCCAATTTATATAACTACACACTGACCATTTGTCAAAGAATAAATTGCTTTGAGTGTGGTAAATACGTGTCTGTGTGAGCCTGACACGGTGCTCATTGTTAAATAAAGTGTATCAGGTTAAAAAGAAAATAATATTCATTATACAACATTTTGTATATGGAATTTAAATATACAGTATATATATATATATATATATATATATATATATATATATATATATATATATATATATATTTTCCCTCTTACCTTCATGCACATGTATGAATTTTTACACATGTTACGATCTTAGTAGTCTGAGCCAGTGCCATCGCACACGCACACCCCCCCACACACACGCACGCACACACAACACGTACGTACCTACCTTGATTGCGAGATGAGACATCTTGTAGCCGTGTTTTTTTAAAGCTTTACCGAACTCCTCCAGACTCAAGTAGCCATTCTTATTTAAATCAGCTTCGTTGAAAAACTTCAAAATTCTTGCCCGACTTTTTGTCGTTCCTGGGGCGGCCGCCATTTTGGTAATTATTTCAGGTCTACGGGGTAGCAACAATAAAATGTAACAGCTAGATATAAAATCAAAGATATGTGTGTGTGTGTTTTTGTATGTGTGTGTGCATCCATGTATGGATCTGCGTGTCTGAGAGAGAGGAGAGAGAGAGAGAGAGAGAAAAAGAAAAGAGAGAGAGAGAGAGAGAGAGAGAGAGGGAGAGTGAGAAAGAAGACAGATGAGAGAGAGAGAGAGAGAGAGGAGAGGGGGAGGGAAAAGAGAAGGTGATATGGAGAGAGAGACTAGAGAGGTAAGAGGAGAGAGAGAAGAGAGAAAAGGGGAGAGTGAGACAGAGATACGGAGAGAGAAGAGAGAGAGATAGAGATAGAGAGAGAGAGAGAGAGGAGAGAGAGTGCAACAGAGAGACGGAGAGAGAGAGAGAGGAAGAGAGAGAAGAGAGGGAGAGAGAGAGAGAGAGAGATATATATATATATATATATATATATATATATATATATATATATATATATATATATAGATAGAGAAGAGAAAAGGAACGACTCCTTCATAACGCGCAGATTGTGATCTTATCATAACGTTTGATCTTCTAGTATATTATTGTGAGCTTCGCCTTATCGTAACATCAAATTCAACTTTTTATACAAGTCTAATTGAATTCTTTTATTTTCCAGTCAGAAAAGCGAATACATCACATTGTTTCAGTGACGGCGACCCATCTAAGTAACCATCTATACCATCTACACAAATCATTACCACACACTTCTAAGCTGTCCGACCTACTTACACGACCCATTTTCACCTGTCTCGTTATCTTACCTGTGTCGCAGTTCGCAATTAGTCGACTTTATCTAATGATCTGATTATGTTCCTATGTAATCTGTGTTCTATGTACATACATAAACTGACAGATATGAAGTGATATCCTGCTCGGAATATGACGAGTCAACAACAATCACGACATATCAACGGCAGGTGTCGTCCACGTTTAGAAGACATGTTGTTGTTGCCAGCTCTACGTGTCACATCGTCCCAGAGATAAAAGTACCTATCGTCATTTGGATGAAGCCAAGTGTGAAGAGACGGGTCGAGAGTGGATGACTCACGACGAGAAAACCTCTTGCGTGCCAATATTTATTGTTTACGAAAGATGATCACATATACCCCCATAATAGCTGACCCCGTAAACCGACGTCCGTTTGTAAACGTCCCGAAAAAGTCAAATCCCGATATATTCTCGCTTTGATCAAATGATAACAGAACGTTGCCATTTGGCGGCCGTTGTCACCTGTGTTAGAGTAGTGCCAATTCCGATGGTTGGCTCAATGTATGCCCCGAACCTCGTCTTCTGTGATAAGATTTGGCTTCTTCCGTACATCAACCAATATTGGCGGTGTTTGACTCACTTCAGTCGTACGTATCGTAGGGGGTCGTTTCCCCTCCTCCCTGCTCCACTCCTCCCCTCCCCAGTTCAATGCTGCCCAATCCGTGATACGACATTAGAGACTAGTTCTAGCACGTTTGTTATGCAATAGCCTTGGAATAGGCGATAAGTCGTGTCGTTCGTCAATATCGATACGCAGTCATCGAACAGTTGGTGTTTGTTTCAATGGAAATGTGATTGACCGATTCCAGTCAAAGTCTCGGTTTTAAGAAGTGTCGCTTTGGAGCAGCTGTTGGTTAAATAAACAAATTTGTGTGCAATATGACAACATGGCTAAAAAATATGGCGTCTTCGAGGAATTGATATATATATATATGAAGACCCCTATAGTCTGTAATTTATAGCTTCACCACGGGGACTAATTTTTAGAATTTACAATAAATGACATTTTCGGCTCAGAAAAACCTTGGATGAAAAACTCCTACTACTGTAGTGCCACGAACCTCTGACTTTCCCCATGACTAAAGCCATGGGTAAGTAGGTCCACGTTCTACCCATGACCACAGCCATGGGTAAGTAGGTCCACGTTCTACCCATGACCATAGCCATGGGTAAGTAGGTCCACGTTCTACCCATGACCACAGCCATGGGTAAGTAGACCCACGTTCTACCCATGACCATAGCCTTGGGTCTTGGGTAAGTAGGCCCACGTTCTACCCAATGAGGCCACAGATACCTCTCTTTGTGTCAGAAAATCGGCATAAATTATTATAATGATTTTTTCGGTAATACACACAAGCAAACAAACGAGCACGCAAAAACCCAATCATGCACGTACTCACGCTCGCGCATGCTCAATAATGCAGAATATACAAACCTTTGTCCATTTATTACAAGTTGACACACACGGAGGTATGTTTACACTACTAATCCTTCCTGTTTACTCCTATACTTTGTGCACTCCAGTCTATCTGAGTACTCTATGTACACCACTCGTCCACAACTTTGGTACGTTTTGTATTCTAGGATACTTCAGTACTCTCTCAACTTCAGAGCTTCCCGATACTTTGTGTATTCGGGTCTACCTTGTGTACTCCAGTCCATATTGGTGAGCTCTGTATGTCCGTGTATCTTCAAACTTTGAGTATCGTAGTTTACTTCTGTACTGGGTGTATGCCAGTCTACTTTTGTTATTTACATATTTAATTATCTCTCTCTCTCTCACTATATATATATATATATATATATATATATATATATATATATATATATATATATATATATATATATATATATATATACATACAGTCAGAATCCGTTAATCTGGACATATTTTATCCGACAAATCCACCTTCCGACACATTATTGTCTGTGACGGATTTAACTCCAATATAAATGGCTCTTTAATCCGACAAAATCGTGTTCCGCGTTCCGACTCCGACACTTCATTTTGCCAACAGAATGTGATATTTTCCGATGGCCATTCATAATAATTCATGGCTAATTACAAATGTGTGATACAAATGTGTGATCTTTTCAATGAGCAGATCATGAATTAATCTAATGGACTAAGTGACAAGAGTATTTTTTATAATGTCTGTAATTAACAAACATCAAAATGATCAACGGCTTCAAAAATAAATAAATACACCACGTGATTATTAGTGTCATTGTGGTTTCAATGGATGTTGCGTATTGTTTTTGTTACATACAACAGCATGTCTTTATGATTTAAAAATGTGTGACACAGACTACCCCTATGTCACGGACTCGGTATTCCGACATTCTCGTTTATCCGACATATTATCATGTGACAAACCTTGTCGGATTAGCGGATTCTGACTGTATATATATATATATATATATATATATATATATATATATATATATATATATATATATATTGTATAGCTTATATTAGTTAAAGACTATGTATACTTCACTATTCCTGAGTGTACAGTTCAGTTTGATGTGGTACCCTGATTGCTGTACTTTAGTACTTCATTTTGATACTTCGTGTACTCTTTAGTTTCCTGTGCACTAGTGCCAATCTTATCACTAAGACATACACTCCAGTCCACTTTAATACTCCATACACTCCAGTCCACTTTAATACTCCATACACTCGTCCATTTTAATACTCTATACACTCCAGTCTACTTTAATACTCCATACACTCCAGTCTACTTTAATACTCCATACACTCCAGTCTTCTTTAATACTCCATACACTCCAGTCTACTTTAAAAATACTCCATACAGTCCAGTTTACTTTGATACTCAATACACTCCACTCTATCCGGGTACTCCGTTTACAGACATGACCACGCTCTCTTATCTTCTCTTATCAATAACAAATCGATGACTTTTGAACTTTGTTCTCGTTATCCTGCGATATAACGCGTTAGTAGACGATGCTATTTCCTCTTAACGCCTTCTCACCTGGCAAGTAACGAGTTAATCGTCTCTTCTCCGATACAGGTAAGTCTGAGAAATTTTGTCATTTTGGCCAAATATGGCAAATATTAACGAGTAAAACTGGATTGTAATTAAGTTATTATTATTGGCTATTTTATGTAACTAGTTATGTTCAAACCACTCCAGGTCTGTTAGAAAGGAATTATTACAAAATCCACCTTACCTGTAACCCCCCCCCCAAAAAAAAACGTCTTCTTCCGTAGACACCTGTAATTGACTTAAATGAAACCGATTACAAACGCCGGCCTATTTTATTCTGTTATTAGGCTGGCAGCTCGGGGATTCTCTCCGAGCAACAAAACATATTCCGCTATTTATTCCATATATTCCCAAAGATGCGTAGATAATGACCTACAACGGTGTGTTTTCGATTATCACTGAACTGCACATGCATACAATTATCTATAAAATAGGAGCATAGATTTTGTGTGTTTAAAAAAAAGAAACATCCCTAGCCACACAAAATTAGTTCACTTCACAGATTTAGTTGAATTGGATTAAAAGATTCGTGCACCATTACTCTATTATTGGATATACGTTAAACTGTTGAATGCGTTCTATGGTGATTATTGGATCGTTTGTATATTAGTATTGGGTTAGAATGTGGATCAATCAAAGCACAAACACATAATTATTGTCTTTATAACATAAATCTAAGATCTGCTATTCTCAGTCGAATACAGCGCAGTTTTGTTATGACTAGTAAATTATTTTTAATCGTCTCCATTGTTTTTTTAATAGTTTTAATAGCTAGTAATTTTTTGTTGGTCTAGTAAGAAGTTGGTTCGGCTAGTAGATCTTAAATTTTACTATACCAGGGGCTACTAGAATGAAGAAAGTTTTTCTGGCCCTGCCCTTGCCTGAATGCAGATATGCACAAAATTACACAAATAACATAGTACGATTATAATAAGTTATTAAAATTAATTTGCTAATTTACCAGATACAGAGATCAGCTAGTTCTCGAATTGAAAACAAAGAAGCCACCATTGCCGTTCTGTTGGCGAATAACATCGAAGCTTTCAGTGGTTTTTTGTTTTTCAAGAAATCTGTGCACTTTGCTCTGTCGTAGAAAATCGCAAATCCAAGATGGCGCAGTCGTCTCGTGCCGTTTATGAACAGTGGTTCAGGGCAGCCGACAAAGACAAAAGTGGATATTTAACATTTAAGGAACTGAAAAACGCCCTGAAAGCCAAGGGCTACAAGACCAAGGGCAAACAGCTAAAGGTCAGTTAGATTTGTTGGTAAATATCCCGGATATTTTCCCCCCAAAAAGTCCAATTCAAATCGTTTGGGCGGTTCTTATTCCTGTAGCAGTTGAGTTGGGTATGCATCGTATAGTTTCCAGTGGAAGCACAGTGTGGGAAAATAAGGCTTTTGGTGGGAGTTTAACAATCTCCCGAATCGACTTAAGATAATTTATAATTATTTAGAAACGTTCAGTAATACTACTACTACTACTACTAATAATAATAATGGCCGAAATTGCAGTTATTTTACGTGACTGGCAACCTCAAATGAAGGGAGATGAATATGGTCTAATAAGTTACAGCTTCGCCATGAAGACTTATTCTAAATAAATTTAGAATTTACAATATATGACATATTCAGCGGAGAAAATCTTACCAGTTGCCTTGGTTGGATGAAAAACTCCTCGTACCATAGTGCCACGACCGGGATTCGAACGTCCGACTTTAAACATGGATAAAAAAGTCCGATGTTCTACCCACGAGGCCATAGGCCTGGCTAGGGATTAGGAATCAACGCACATGGAAATGTTTACTTGACCTAAAAAATGGGCGCCATATTTTGCTGGTTTCTCGATTGAAAACATACCCGGATGGCGAAAAGATTCAAACTAATGACGCACTAATATTTTATTTTGCTAATATTTTAGCGCGCCTTCTCATAATTTAAGAGGCACTGATTAGAATGGATTGAACAAAGGGGTGTGACCGTGTTAGATATTGAGCCGTTATTGGAAAGAATGCGACAATTAATTACAACTATGTGTATTATAGATTAGTGCTATCCTAATGATTAAATTGGAAAAAAATGGAATGTTTTGAAATTTTTAGAAATCAAAACAGAATGGACTTCCTTATGTGCTCAGAAATCGATCAATAGTTCAAATTATGATCCAATTTAAGTAATGTTATATAAATGATTTGTTTTATTTGTTAAATTTTGTAAGTATAATTCGGTATTTTATTTCGACATATGAGTGTACAAAGCGCTTACTCAAAGTTAAATCTTTTCTAGATTTTGGCGCGAAATCTTGAATTTGCTTGGTTTGAAGTTTGTTTATTTGGTTTGATGTTTATCTGTTTGTTTGTCTGTTTTTTTTTTGTATCGTGCAGGCTCAGTTTAAACAATTCGACAAAGATGGCAACAAAAAGATCACGCTACAAGAATACCTGATAGCTATGGGTCAAGTACCCGATGCCTATCATAAGTAAGTAAATAGACAAGTTGGTGTCGACTCCAACTTAACCTCGGATTGCTTGTCATAATTTATAATTACAGAGTTAATTGGTTATTCCGACAAGGTTTGTTACATGATAATATGTCGGATAAAAGTGAATGTCGGAATGTCGAGACATGATCTGCTCATTGGAAAGATCACACATTTGTGTTTGTAATTAGCCATAAATTATTATGATTGGCTATGTGAGATAGCCACAGACAGCAGAAGCATCGTGTGTCTGTGTGTATGGTCAAGGACGGTTGTAATTGGTTACGATATAGCAATTATCGCAGGTGGGCCGGTTAATTAACCATTACTGACAACATGTCGGTGTGTCTTGCATGACTGAACTAGCGGAAATATTTGGCTACATTTTGGTATTGTCGGATTGTCAAAGTCATTTTACAGTGAAATGTCACTTTCTGTTGACAAAATGAAGTGTAGGAGTCGGAAAGCGGAACGTGATTTTTCCGGATTAAAGAGTCATTTATAAAGGAGCTAAATCCGTCACATACATTAATGCGTCGGAATGTGGATTTTCTGGATAAAAATATGTCAGGATTAACGTATTCTCGCTGTATTAACGAATGGGCTGGTGAAGAAGGGATAATTCGATTTAAGCGAAAGTTTTTGCGATTAAAATGCACATTATATTCCTCATAAAACACAATGACAGATAATCCTACAGATAATAATATCTCATCATGATTGTCATCAATCAGCCGATCTGTTTTACCCTTCTATACGTCTCCATGAGCTAACTGGTAGAGCGGTAGGCCTTGGATCTCTACCATTTGAGTTTAAAACCTGGCTTAGCTGTGTCCGAAGGGCATTTCATTTTGACTCTTGAACACCGAGATCAACAACATTATCTAATCATCATCGTTTCCCTTATCTTGTATTCATCAGAGAAGCGGCAATGAGGCAGGCCTTCGAGCGAGCCGACAAGAACAAAGACGGCTCGCTGGACATCGGCGAAATAAACGCCATCTTTCGGGATATGAACACACTGCTGAGTCCCGACGAGTTGTTCAAAATCGTCAACGAGATCGATAAGGATCAGAGCGGCCGGATCAACTACGACGAGTTCCTGAAGTTCTTCGCCAAACAACAAGGAGTGAACTTCGAGAGCAGCGATAGCGACTGGGATTGAACGTCAACGATCACAGGTTATTGATCAATATATATATTTATTTATCACGAATGCACCCCCCCCACACACATGACCTTTATAAGAAAAAAATTGGTTTACAGACATCGTCTATAAATACCATTTAGAAACTTACAAACATGACTTACTGACGCGACTGAGAAAGCATTTGTGTTGATCTCATGAATAATTAATTTTTTAAAATATTATTTAAATAAGTACTAAAATAATATATACAATCGGCCCCCGTTATAACACGCTCGTTGGGGCCCACAACCCGTCGATCGTGTTATAGATGGACCGCGAAGCGAGACAGGGGCACTATCAGGGTAGGCGATAATAAGGAGTTCATGTATTCACCTCATTTTACACCATCATTTAATATTACTTACAACTTTTTATTTCATAAAGTTCCCAGTAATTGCTTAATCATTTGTTGACTTAAAGATAAATGTTACTTCAGTGTTTGTTTGGAAAATAAAATGTCACCTATATAAATATCACGTATTATTATATTATTATTTCTGCAAAATTGGGCAAAAAGTAGCAACGATCTTGGATTGGCGATATTCATCCGCCAGAAATAGTGCATATTTTACAGATGAAGGTAGCATTTGAGAACTGATACGACATAATTGCATTGTTGAAGTTTGGGGTAGAGACCCCTGGCTGCCGCCAATTGGGCACAGCCAGATACGATACAATCAAAACAAAGGTCTTTTATACACACAACAAAATAAACAAACGCAATAGCTGTGAATTAACAAAAATATTTTGTGTAAAACAAAGGGCTTTTATACATAACAAATTATTGTTAATTCACATCCATTACGTATGTTTTATTTATTGCAATTAGGATCAAAGTTATTTAGTGGATGGATTAATAAATATTCGGGTACGTTGCGGCCGTTGGCTATGTTTTATTACGCGTGAAAATGTGAAAACGAGTTCAAATTATTTCGAAATATTTTATCGGACAGTTGCGGATCTTATAAAAATGCTCTGTCGTGGATTCCATGATTTGGGGTCCAAGTTATGACCGTGTTATATCCGATTTTGTGTTATAACGGACCGCGATATAATGAGGGCTGACTGTATATATATATATATATATATATATATATATATATGTTAGACGTGTTGTGGTGCTCTTATACGGTAGCGCTTTGGGCCATGAACTTTCAGTTCTGGCTTCGAATCCTCGGCCATAGGAATCAGAAGTGACCAAAGCCTGGGTTAACACTCACACACTAACTGACTGACTGACTGACTGACTGACTTGCCGTCACTCACTCACTCACTCACTCACTCACTCACTCACTCACTCACTCACTCACTCACTCACTCACTCACTCAGTCACTCCAATAATTCTCTGGTCTTCAAATTTCATAAAATGTTTTCACTAAAATCAGTGTATTATTATTATTATTATTATTATTATTATTATTATTGTTTGTCATTTATTAATACTAATGATATTTATCAAAATTGATTGCTTATATAATTCCTTGTCTTTCAGTTAGCAGCAAATCAGCCATAGCAAGATAGATAGAGTCGTACTCGTCATGGTAACATCTTAGGCCAAACTAAGTGTAGTTTTTGTTTTTATTGTTTTTAAGTTATTCGCTTCTAATTGTTTTAATATAATCTCAAAATATTCGTTTATAATTTAGGTCATTTGTTTATCTATTGCCTGGCAATAAATAAAGTTTCGAATCCTGAGAAGATTTTCTGTTGTTAATTTATGCCAACATCAACAACAACAGCAACAACAACAACAACAACAACAATACAAGTAATAACACAAATAACAATATTATTAATTAATTAATTAATTAATTAACAACAACAACAACAACAACAATAGGAATAATAATAATAACAAGAACAACAACAACAACAACAAATATAATAATAATAATAATAAGAAGAACTATTACAACAACAAAACGTATTCCTGTGTGTGTGTGTGTGTGTGTGTGTGTTTATGTGTGTGCGTATCGCTGTGTGTGTGTTTGTTTATGTGTGTGCGTATCTCTGTGTGTGTGTGCGCGTGAAATTAAGTTATTTATCAGTTTATTTGGTGACGTATACAAATCTATGTGGTTCGTATTTTTCCATTGGACGCGGACTTTGTACAATATCTGTCAAGGATAACGAGTCTAAAGTTGAAGACAAGATAAGATAATACAGCTAATTAACAGATAGAGATAGTGATTGTCGCAGGTGATATTAACAATCAGGAAACAATTACATATTTCAGGTAAGAGACTATGGTCTCTATCGTGTTAGAAACATTAAGAACCGACGAATAAAATATATGTTTTTTTTAGATAAGATATTTCCAGGAGATAACATGGCTGTGTTACCCAGGGCCACCTCCCGACAACAATACGAACAATGGTTCAAAGAAGCCGACAAAAACCAAGATGGCGTACTGACGGCAAAGGAGTTAAAGAAAATGTTTAAATCAAAAGGCTACAAGACCTCAAATAAGGTGTTTAAGGTAAATATGAGAGCGAGAGGGGGGTGGGAGAGAGAGAGAGAGAGAGTGTGGGGGGAGAGACAGACAGACAGACAGAAGGAGATCCAGACAGACAGTCTTACAGATAACCATACATTCAGATAAACAGATAGTAGGCATATATATATATATATATATATAACTAGCTAACTATCTATCTATCTATCTATCTATCTATCTATTTATATATATACATATATATATATGTATAGTATACATTATATAGTAATATTGTTATATATTTAGCAACAGTTCGCCATGTTAGACGCCGATTCCGATAAAAAGGTCACAATTGACGAATATTTGAATGCCATGATCGGGATTGCAGACGATAAATTAGAGTAAGTCATCTTCTTTGCCAAATCTTTATATAAATGACGAAATCTCCCAAAGTTAAGATCAATTAACGGCCCAATGTAATAGTTTAGCTTTGTCAATGGTAATGTGGTTAAATATAATCCGGGATGTACTAGAAATGCTGGGTGGCCAAAGAATAATGTCAAAGTTCAGCCCTCTTCATCCTTTCTATGGATCTGGCTATGACAAAGTCTGATTGTTATAGTTACCTGCTTAAAGTTGCTCTCATGATAAATGATAATGATTATCGTTCAAATCTTTTATTGTGTTTATAACAGACACATTATTTGGGGTATCACTGTATAGTGCTTCTTTATTGGTTCCTGCTTATAAGGGCGCCTTATTAAATATATTATTATTATTATTATTATTATTATTATATGTTTTAATATTACATTACACATATTAGAGATATTAAGTCCGTGACATTATTTTCCAGAATCGTTTCTTCCGTAATTTAGTAATCACAATTTATAATGTTAGAGGCTACGTTTCGGATTACACTCAACAAAATCATAGGAAAACACGTGGAAAGTAACTGATCAATCCGCGTGAGTTTGCGATATTCCCGATAGGATAAAGCATTGACGTCACGATGACTATTTTCCAGGGAGATGATGGAAGGAAGTTCCGACTCGGATAGCGACGATGACGTCACAACAGGCAGACCGACGTCGTCGGCAGAATTCGAGAAATGGTTTAAGGAAGCGGATAAGAACCAAGATGGCTTCCTGACAGCTAAGGAACTCAAGGGAATGTTCAAGGTCAAGGGATACAAGTATTCGAGAAAGGAATTCAAGGTCGAATATTATTTGCTGGTTTTATTTTGTTTGTAAGAAGCTCTGAGTCTGTTATAATAACTAAATATTCCTGAAGACCTGAACAAAGACAAGACGTAAAGACACGAATATATGTGTTATTATTATTATTATTATTATTATTATTATTATTATTAATGTTATTATTGTTATTAGATGTTTTTAATGTCACATCATACATATTGGTATTTAATGACTGAAGCTACGATTTATAATTAAAAAAATAATATGACTAAAACATTATGTAATAATGCATTAATAATTAAAACTAGAGCTAATCTTTAAAACTTATGCGTAATCATCATCATCATCACCATCTTCATCACCATCTTCACCATCATGTTTTATAGATATCATGATTACAACCCATGCTCCATTGCTAAGATAACATATAACTAAACCATTTACAGAAACACTTCGCCAATTTTGATACTGATGGGGACAAGAAAATTACTTTAGAAGAATATCTGAGAGTAATGAGCATCGAACCGGAAGTAAAGCAAACGTAAGTACGCTTGTACCTAACATCTGTATTACCTCGGTGCAAGTATACTAGACTCTCATCACGGCTATGGCTTCCACTGATGTATTGGTCTCAGGAGTTCCGCTTCGTTTGAACATCACGATCCATACACGTCTTCCTAGCATAAGCATGTGTAGCATTATTTATAAAAAAATGCTTTAGGAATTGACTCAATGGCAATTGAGGAACAAAGGCTTTTTGTATACCACCCAGAAACTTAATTTAGAAACAACGTTTATGTTACACCCGAGAAACAATCCTTTAAATGTGCTCTCGATGCGTGGTTTGGAATTTAAAAAGAAATCGAACGAAGATCACGTGACTAAGAAACGTGGCTTGGATAAATGGCCTGAAAGAGGGATATTGTCATCTAGGCTAGAAACAAGGTTGTAGAAACAATATTACTTTCACAGATAAATAATAATTATCTTTTAAATCCCTTATAGGGGTTTTTACAGACATATTATTTGGGGTATTATTATATTACATATTATTTGTATAGCGCCTTTGATTGGCTCCTGCTAGTAAGGGCGCTTTATTGAATATACATTATTATTATTATGATTATTATTATTATTATTATGCTCATAAATATGGCTTAAATTTTACAATTATTGTTTATCTATGACGCACCTGACCGAGGTTGGAATTAATTAGACAAAATGGCAATTATTCAACATATGGAAAGTTGTTTTCCATATGTTATGTTAATGAGCTATAATATTCATTTGTTTTTATCACGATCCAGGTCGGCAGTGGAGATCGGATCACGTGAACATTATCAAACTTGGTTCCGTGAAGCTGACACAAATAATGACGGCTATTTGACTGCCAAAGAACTAAAGAAAATTCTCAAGACAAAAGGCCTGAAAATGTCAAGTAAGGCTGTTAAGGTATGATTATGTAAGTACATGTAAATGTAAAATGTTGCTGTTTTACGGCCACTTTTGTGCACAGGGTAGGCTAAATGGGCCGAGCGACCTCCAGAGGTAATCGAGCGGAGTGAAAGATGAAACACCCTTCTGACATAGCTCGATCGGGGTTTGAGCCCAGGTACTATAGATCTATAGCCAACCGCGCTACCGGTTAGGCCATAGAAATACATGTGAATTGGAAATGCAGATTATTTATTTAGATTAGTAATAGGCATTCATATTGATAAAGTATTTGAAATATAATAATCTTGTAATTTTTCCCACTTGACACTTTTACGACATTTAATTTATAAACTGTGTCACCACTTCGTGGAGAAGCTTTATACTATATTGTTACTGGTTACTCACCAGATTTACTTTCGTCTTACTTTATAGACTTACTTCGCCACACTTGACCGCGACAAAGACAAGAAAATCTCTTTAGACGAGTACCTGGACGCCATGGGTTACGTGATGGCTGATGACAGGTACTTGGGCGATAATCGGTGTACTAGTGATACGAGATGCTATAGAGGAATATAAAAACCCAGAACCTACTGAAATCAAGCATCAGTAATATCAAACACCAACCATACAAAATATTACTGGCATCAGATGTCAGTGATATAACACAGTGTTGATAACTGGCTAAAAATGTGCTATATTGATTAAGTAAATAAATAAATAAATAAATAAATAATGGTAATAATAATAACAATAATAAGAATAATAATAATTGATATTACGCATTAAATAACTAGAAAATAAAATATACGTATTGAATTAAAAAAATAGTTTTGATACTAGTATTATATATATATATATATATATATATATATATATATATATATATATATATATATATATATATATATATTGCATATTATAGTGATGACCCCACAACGAAGGCAAGTGATCCACTGGCACCATTCAGGTGAAAGAATAACTAATCATTTGTTTAAATACTTTTATACCTGACATATATTAGCTAAATAAACATGTTGGTAGAAAATACAATACACTCACTTATAAAATAGGAGAAACACATTTATTACAGATAACATTCTTTCATAGATTTTAAATTTTTTAAATCACATCACAAATATATATATATATATATATATATATATATATATATATATATATAATAGCTCTTATTTTCCTAATGTATCACCTGACAGACCTGCCAATGTCGAAAGTCTTCCCAAAACTGAACCATCCCATCAGACATCTAAAGTACAGAGTAAACAAACACAACATGAATCTACACCACAAAGTGAACAATCCCTACAAGGGCCTGCACCATACAGTGAACAATCGCAACACATGCCTACGCCACAAACTGAACAATCCCAGGAGGTGCCTGTACTACAAAGTGAACAATCACAGCCGAGACCAACACTACCAAGTGAACAACCCAAGCCGAAATGTTCTACACCAGCTGAACAATCACAGAAGACAGCTATCGCACAAAGTGAACAATCGCAGGAGACAATCTTAAAAGAGTCACAGCACGATGAGTCAACAGAAACACAACAAGAAGGGCTTATGACAATAGCAAGGTGAGAACACACACACACACACACACACACACACACACACACACACACACACACACACACACACACACACACACACACACACACACACACACACACACACACGCATGCACACGCGCACACACGCACACACGCACAATATATATATATATATATATATATATATATATATATATATATATATATATATGCATTTTAGAGTCTGAGATTCGTGCATTCTTTGAAGAAGCAGATAAAAATGGAGATGGCTTTCTTGATATTGACGAGATGAAAGTTATCCTCAGGAAGACACACACAGGACTAACAAACAAACAAATGTTTGACATAATGCATAAAGCTGACACCGAAAAGACAGGACTCATCAACTATAATGAGTTTATAATTTTCTGGCTTAAGGAACGTGGGTTTCTGAAGGACTAATAATATACTCCTGTGTGAGGATTTATACTAAAGTTGGCCTCCTGGTAGTATATGGAGTTGTTGTTATAGAATATTAATTGTAATTTCAATAATGGTGATGCTACTGTCTAGAATCACCAAATCGGTGTAAATTAGTAATATATAAAATGCAACAATTATAAAATTCATGTCAACAGTTATAATATTGATGTCAACAATTATAATATTGATGTGGACAATTATAATATTGATGTGGACAATTATAATATTGATGTGGACAATTATAATATTGATGTGGACAATTATAATATTGATGTCGTCATTTATAATATTGATGTCAACAATTATAATATTGATGATACTTATAAAAGGATATAAAACAGGTTGAATTAAGCAGTTTATGATTTCACTGAAATGCTGGTTGTATCAGGTGCTGTTATTCAGAAGACAATTATAGAATTAGCTAAATATTTAAGGACAGTACTTCGGATTTGTTTTTAATTTAGTAAAAATAAAAGAATGACGCAAAGTTACAGTGTCGTTTTCTCTCTCTCTCTCTCTCTCTCTCTCTCTCTCTAGAACACACACACACACACAGACACACACACACACACACACACACACACACACTCTCTCTCTCTCTCTCTCTCTCCGTCTCTCTCTTAATTGATACGCACAGACATATATTTGTACGCGTCCACTTCCCCACCATTAACGTCATGAATTTCCTCAATATGTACCCCACTCTTTTCCACGAATAATTCCACATCTCCCCCTCTCTCTCTAATCGAGCTGCAAAAGATTGGTGTGATGTTAGTGCAATGTTATATGGCTGAGCATGCGTCGGATAAAGAAATTGAATAAAATATTCGAAGTGAAAATCTGTCATAACAACAATGGAAGGATTTTAATACGTACCACATCTACCTTTGTTTATTTCTTTGTTGCGTTTTAAGTACAATAAATAAACATCGTTTAAGTATTTGATGAAACGTAAAAAACGAGACGATGAACAGGTGAGTGTCAAGGTTAAAAACTGATCTGAAAGTGCATGTCATGACATGACCCGAGGGGTTCAATAGCGGAAGGATCAATGACCTATCTCGCTGCACCAAAACCAAGTTAGGATCACCTTCAGCTGAGGAGCTTCGTGGGCTGGAATATTTCCAGTCAAGACTTAGAGATGTGACCTGTTTAATTAAGACGTCGTCAGTCAGATTAATCAAGAATCTTTAAACTGACCTTTAGAACTGGTGTCATATGTTTCTAGCATCTCGCCCTTGACACACGTTGTGCTGCCTAATTTCGCAGCAGCCGAGCGAGACCTCTCAGCGAGTGTTTTTAATGAAATAGAACCTAACACGGATAGACATATAAAAAACCACTGATAACAAACAGAACACCTTCCTATTTGCACATAAGACATTTTGCCAATATAATTATTATTATTTAAAAACATGCCTCATCATACGAAAATATCATATCAATTATTAATCATATAGTTGGTACAGGTGCAATGTCTACAATATGGCGGACATTAGACCCTGGACTGGCCAGACAAACAAGTAATTACGGGTCTACAGTTATACTACAGCATACTCAATGATATTATGATATTTTGTTAAATTTCTTTGCTACGCCCCTGTCTTCGGGTTTATCATTTCGTACTTTGATCGCTTGATAAGTACCGAGACGGCGTGTTCTGTGGACATTTCGTACAACAACAAAGAAGACCTTGTTACCTATAAACCTTGACATATTCGGATATTGATGATAGGTTCTTAAATTAAACACACCTGTTTGTATGTCGTCGTATGTCGGTGTCTTTCCAAAAAATATTCTCTGCCTTTGAGTTCATACGACGACCAAGATGGCGTCGCAACGAATGGCCTACGAACAGTGGTTTTACGACGCGGATACTGATAAAAATGGTTACTTAACGAAGAAGGAACTGAGAAAAGCTCTCAAATC
The DNA here is from genome assembly GCA_025642065.1 of Paralvinella palmiformis. Taxonomy (NCBI): domain Eukaryota; kingdom Metazoa; phylum Annelida; class Polychaeta; order Terebellida; family Alvinellidae; genus Paralvinella; species Paralvinella palmiformis. The sequence continues at coordinate 688,553 of JAODUP010000189.1, forward strand.
CAAAGGTTATCGTGTCACATCGAAACAGTTTAAGGTAAGATGGTCGTATAGGAAAGTTTTGGTACTCGTCGCCGAAAATATGTTTATAAAATTCAAGATGTCTGCCAATACGTTTGTTTATGATATAGCATAGCCGTTAGTGATGGCAGTAACTACGTCTGTACCACTGCTGATGAACCCAAGATGTATTCGGAATGAAGTTACCCTGGAATCACCCAAGCTGATACATTTAACTCGCAGTAACTGACAGTAATTGTTTAATATGACATAATATTAAAACATTTCGGCAGTTTTCGCCTTATAAGCTTCTAACGGTTATAACAAATTAATCATCTAACCAATCGCCACGTCACAGACGCATATAGCACGATAACGATCTCGGCTACTTCGGATAAAATGTGTTAAACGTATTCTACTCAACAGGACTAGTTTAAAAGCGGCTGTATATTTTGACCTAGTTCTGCTATTTTCGACCTACCTTAATTTGTGTCTATTTTTCAACATTTAGTAACATGATAATTAACATGTTAAGTAACACGATGACATGAACCATACAGGGTTGAATACCTATTTAAGGGTTACCTAACAAAGAATCCCCGTGAATAGCTACATAGTCCAACATTAACGATAAGAATCCGCAATGCATTCTCACATTAGTACCTAAGCGGCATATGAGCTGCGTATTGATCTCGAAGATGAGATCTACCCATCATACTAAAGTGCACGATTCGTGAAACCAGATATTGCCCTGGATGCGCTATATCCAGTCCTCGCAATCCGACTCGTCGTAACAGAATCATCGATAGCCGAGACTATATACCGGACATCAGAGTCCGTTATGGATATTCGCATCTAATCAGGATATTGGTGTGTACCAAAGACTAACAAGTAATTGCATCGAGATCTTTAATATTTGCCATTTATGACAACTGCACTTTAGTCTATAGAATTTATATGTTGATGTTGTAAATGGGATAATCCTATTCAGAATATTTACACAATATTAGATGTTGTCCACGGATTATGATATTTCGTAAGTACAGAATAAAAATACAATAATCCCCGTAATTGTGTCTGGCATTTTCGACCTATTATGTTTCGTATTTATCTTGTTGTAGTTTGGGGTAGAGACCCCTGGCTGTCGCCTATTGGGCACAGCCACCTGGTGTTGATTGTTATTATGATGATGGCAGTTGTTTAACGTGCTGGCACCTCAGTTTACTATAAATGTCATGTTCGGGGGAGAAAAACCTTGCCAGTTGCCTGGTTGGATGAAAAACACCCCCTACTATAATGTCACAACCGGGATTCGAATCTCCGCCCTCCCGCACAGCATGAAACATGGGTATGGCAATCCCACGCTCTTACCCACTAGTTCATAGAGGGGGTTTGGTCCGTCCTCATTGTTGTTGTTGGTGTGTGTAAGGGTCTTCCCTATTTATCACGCCATGAAGCGTCATAAATACCCAAACAAAATTACATGTTTGACACGTATAAAATTATTTGAGAACTGGTAGAATAATGACGCATAATACTTCCAAAAGATACCAAATATCTTGCATGCGATGCCACTGGTATTTCAGACATTATGACAGATAGTTACTAATCTTTCTATTCACTTTGCTTCCGTGTCGAGGGAAAACGTGCAAGAGAAAGGACGCGCCAATTAAAATAACGCGTGACTTTCGTCAGCCAATGAGAAGGCACGTCACGGTAATGAATATTCAGCGGATTAGGTTGAAATATAACGACTGTTGACCCTGAAAGAAAACTACACCGTGCACGCCTCATGTCCTAACTTCCGTTGGGGAAAAGGGAAAACAGACTGCTAAAATCAGGTTTATAAACATGGTGAATTCTTGTTGTGTCGTTGGTTGCATAAGCCGTGGGCGTGGAAGTAATACAAAGGAATAACTTTTCATCGGTAAGTGTAAGGAACACATTTAAAATAGCTTTACTGAGGGAAATTAAGCTAAACTATTATTATATTTAGCCTATTCGATAACCCCCGGCCCGTCTTTGGTGTTTGATCCCAATTTAGCCAATGTGTGGCCCTGTTCTGAGTAGGGCCAATACGCACCATGCACGTTTGGCGAGGTTGCACTTCGAATCGCCCGAACGACTTGGCAGCTTTTGATTTCAAGTAATGATGTTACTCCAAGTGTACAAAAACTGTGTTCGCATCCAGCCATGATCAAATAAATTTCCATTAGATATGCGCATGCGCACACTGAAACTCCGGTACAATTGCGCATGCGCATGATGACGACGTTGCTTTGATTACGCAATCCTAAATAAATACACCCTCCGGCTAAATATTTATAGCGCGTTTGTAGCACTACGTGATAACTGATCTCCATAATATAATTAATTTTCCCGCTTATGCTTCAGCAACATTATGTAATTTTTATAAATAAACCATAAGGACAATCATTGGCTTATATTATTAAGTTAAATTGTTTAAATTGTAGCATGCAACGCTATTTTGCGCGACGTTGTATTCGTAGTTTGTATTTTCAGTGTCTCATGCTCTAACTGCAGGCGGCCAAAATGGCGAACTGTTGACTTATTGCCTGTTAAATTCGCGTTTATTAGTGTTGTGATGAGCGATCTCGTGTACCAAAATGTCCTGCTGAATTAATGAATGTGAGTGTTATTCAAAGAACATAACTTTTAATTTCGCCACGACCTGTAAACAATTAGAACTGAAACCTCGCCAATTTAGTACAAGTAGTCAAGCTCTTATCGGGCGCCAGAGAGCGGTATTCAAGCTAATTCCAACTAGACTAGATATACGGACTTGAATAATAAAATGATAATGCACACATCACATTAAATGTCCGTATTCATAGGTTCAAATCTCGAAGCGCAGGGTTACTTTTTTCCCCTACCGGAAGTCAGCGTTGTTTTGTTATGGCGGCCCAATCAAACACCACTGAATGCTCGGTCTAGTTTTCTTTCAGGTGAATAGTCACGACGGTCAAAAACTCTACTAATATTTACTGTCTGTGGCCCAATTATTGTATCGGAAATAGGAAAATAAATATCTAACAGAAGTAAATTCTAAAACAACGTCATGAGAATTGCATTAGTCTCCCTTTAAATTCTCATGGATGGTCTCTCTCTCTCTCTCTCTCTCTCTCTGTGTGTGTGTGTGTGTGTGTGTTTGTGTAAATTTATTTAGGGGTGGGGGTGCGTTTCATAACATCAAGTCTTATACCTTTAGATCAGGGGTCGGCAACCTTTTTGAGCGGAGAGCCAAATCGTAAAACTGGACTTGGTCGGCGGGCCGGATGAGGCGCGAAGCACCGATTGGGTGTGGTTCCCCCTCCCTCCAACTACTGATAGAATTGTTTTAAGAACAGCCCTGCAGAATGAACGGTTTTCGGATAATCTGAGACCAAATGTCAACAATATATGAACTTGTTTCGAGCTGTATGGATTGAAGAGTGCAATTTTGATTAAGCCAATGGGCAACATGTTTTTTTTTCAAACAGAAGAAGCTGCATAATATTTTATGTCTTTACCATAACCTATACTCCTGACATATAGTAACTTCATGAATGCTAATGATTATATACTATTAGCACAATAAAAGTTTTAAAAAACGTGAACGAATTAATTATATGTAACGTTTAATTTTATTTTCAATTCAATGCGCGATCTGATGCTGGGTTTGCTTCACTAATCCCTAACTATTAGGCTGCAGAAACTTGGTTTTCAAGTCAGTGTTGCATTGCAAATCAATCAGTTCCATCTGCAGGTGAACGGCAACACTGTCCACATTTACTGCATATAGAGTTGCAAATAATGCAGAAATCCTGGGTGTTGGCGCGCAGGTCTGCAAATCGAATTTTGAATTGTTCTCGCAGCTGACCAACAAAGGCAACATACTTAGTAGCCTCAACGGGTTGACTTGCAGACAACGTTGGAAGATGTGCATAATTGCATTGTTTGAGTTGTTCCTCCCAGAGACGAAGCTTCACCCTAAATGAGCAGACATCTTCAGCGATATTTCACACAGCGCCTCCTGGTGGATGATGGAATGCGTTTTTAATAATGTGTCTGCCCGCGTTTGATCGCGCCTTTTCCATCAATACGATGACGCCATTTGTCCGTCCGACCATTGAGGGCGTCCCGTCGGTAGTTAGTCCACAGATCTGTTCCTATTTTAGACCAATGTCGTTCATCACCAATTCGACCGCTTATGTGAATTTCGGCCCCGGTCGATTTCGCCTTCAGCCCAACTAAAGAGACTTTATCTTCCGTAACGCGAAATTCCTTGTTAATGCCGCAGTATCATTTACGTCCGTGCTCCCATCGAAAGCCAGAGGTAGAACTCAAACTGAGCGGCGCGTTCTCGAAGGGTAGACTTCACATTGGCAGAGAATTCTTCTATGCGACGAGTGATAGTTCTTCTGGAAAGGTTGGTGTTTCCAAACAGACTTTTCTTTTCTGGACACACGATGCATGCTATCGTCAGTAGGCAATCCTTCACGAACTCATCATCGCTGAATGGTTTTCAGTCGCTGTGCAATTAGCGCGCTGACAGCGTATCTTGCTTGTATCTGTTGTCTGGCCATTTAACTGAAAACAATTGTTAAGGCTCACTTATGCCTATGCTATACCAAAATATAAATCATACAAGTGTAATATTAATGTAAATACATACCCTTTCAAAGAAAAACTATTTCATCATTTCTAAACTGTCCGGTGTAGGCATCGTATTTGGCCTCGTGTTTCGACTGATAATGGCGCTTCAAGTTGCACTCTTTATTCACGACGACGGATTCGTTACACACGCGACACACAAGACTTATCTGCATACTCAACGAACAGATATTGAAGCGTTTTGGAGAGAGCCAGACATCGTACACGCAATTCACTATAATTTTACAGATAACGGCCTCCGTGGTTGTGTTATTCAGACGATGACAGAGGCGCAGATGCTAATTTTATTGAACGGTAAATCCTGTCCAGGATCTCGCCCTCAAAGAGGAATCAGTTCCTGATTGGTCGGCCAATTTACCGAGGATTGTCGATCTCTATGAAAGGGACCATTAGTCTTATCTGTATTGCCTTCTCCGCAGCAAAGGACAGTTTAACAGAGGTTACTAGTCATCTGGTTGTTTTGATAACTGTGTTAACTTACCCTTTATCTATATTTTATAATTAGGAACAGTTTAAGCAGTTTGATTTGGATGGTGATAACAAGATCTCATTCGAAGAATACATGATTAGTATGGGTCAGGTGCCAGAAGTCTATCATAAGTAAGTTTTATTAGATTCACGTGATATTTCTATAAATCTAGCTACGGTAAGGAAGACTCATAGTTAGCGATTTAATCTGTTTGTTTTCAGTAATTAGCCTATCATGTTTAGATTCATACCTGTCATTTACCAGTCGATAATCCACCACACGTGCATATTTAGGCACAATTTAAACGTTAAGTCCCAGCTAAGCTTCTGTTTAATGGATAACTCTGTCGTTTCCTCGAGATACATCATTTCCGAATTTTTATTTATTTATTTATTTATTCATTCATTTATTTATTTATCCATTTATTCATCCAGAGAAGCATTGATCAGAGAAGCATTTGAGAAGGCCGACAAAAATGGCGACGGCGTCCTTGACATTGCTGAGATTAACTGCGTCTTCCGTGCTCTGAAACATTCGCTAAATCCCGACGAACTGTTTAGAATTATGAACCACATGGATAAGGACAAGACCGGAACGATCAATTATAATGAATTTCTGAGATACTTCCTCAAAGAGAGTGGCTACTTCGACGACTAGATATTATTTATCGTCGTGTATATAGACGATATATTCAGAATTTGATATCACCAGACGCTGGGATGATATACCGTAGTACATTTCTTTGTTTTTTTTAATCGAACCAAAATGTTCATTTATTTGTGTATCTCAATGTAAGCTCGTTTGTTTACGATTCGCCGGTCAAATAAAACTGTACTTGTACTTGGGCTATGTGGTAATGGAATTGTATTTGTACTTGGGATATGTGGTAAGGGAACTGTACTTGTACTTGGGATATGTGTTAAAGGAGCTGTACTTGTACTTGGGATGTGTGATAAAGGAGCAACTAGCTGGGGAATTTGTTCTTTGAATGGAGAGATTAGATCTAACACATGTCCATCAGAAAGCTTTACTTTAATTCGCTTCTTTGTGGGATTGTCCTTGTTCTAAGTTTATTTATCTATTATTATTATTATTATTATTATAATATCAGGTTGGAGCATACTTAAGAGTTCCGTGTTAGCGTGGAACACTCATTGAACAGATGAAAACAATTAATTGTTAACAAAATGGCAGCGTGCTATTTTCGTGGATTCTAGGCGAGTACATAATTGGCGTGGTACATTAAAATTGCTGATCAAACAAAATTCACATAGACACATCTTGACATCAGCTTCATAAAGGAAAAGGTCAATATCCGATCAATCGAAGTGATATTTTCTAATTAAAATATTACTACCAACTACCCATTTTCCCAAATCACAAATGTACTTTAATAATTTTCGTATTCAGGTATCAATTGATTGATAAAATAATTATGTATCATGATACGATAACTGATTGGCGACAGTCGAAGAGTGATCTAACTGGTAGCGCGTTGGATCACAGATCACTATCACCCGATTTCGAACCCCGGCGTGGAAATAAAAGTGGCTGTGATCTCCCTTGTTAAAATATAGAAATCGATGGAAACGGTAATGGCCGAAATGGTAGTCGTTAACTTGGTCAGCTACATCAATAAAGGAGATGCAGATGGTATGTAATTTAGAACGTCCCATTAAATTAAGAATTCATAATATATCTGGTAGATTTAAGAAAGGAAACATTGCTGACAGGACTGAGAATCCTCCCTCCCCCCTCATAAAAACCTTTATTATGGCACCATCTGGATAGGAACGTTATACGTGTCGGATCACTCCTTTTTTGGGGGGGGAACAGTTTTACATGGAAGATATCTAAACATCTGATCATCTATCATGCTGCCAAGCGGCAAAAAGTAATGGAATCGCTTAGTTGCAAGTTTTTATAGACGAACATCAGATACACAACAACAACAATAACAACAGCAGCAACAATAACAACAACAATTCTACCAGAAACAGATAGAGTATTTCTTCGTTGATGGAATACTTAAACATTGATTCACACTGAGTAAATAATACATTGTCTAAAACAATAACAACAACACACACACACGCACACGCACGCACGCACACAGTTTTAATAGTAGTCGCTTCATGACGCCTGCCCGTTGTAAAAACTGATCTTTGAAGACAGTGACAATTGGGTTATATGGTTTATATAGTATTGCTTTGAAGAAAGATACAGCAATTAAAAAATAGCTATAAATAGGGCTGCTTAGATAATTAATCTAAACATTCTCACTACTGCCGTGATCTGACTTGGGTGTTTTACACCCAAACTCCACGGCTGAAGGTGATTCGCTTTTTGTTTTTGCTTGGCGGCTTAGGGACTGGTGAGACATTACACATGTCTCAGCAAGAAAAGTCGCCACTCTGGATTCAGTCCCCTGAAGAAACATCCAGAGTTTGAATTCACGGTTCGAGATTCTCTGTGCCTGTGCCTTATTATACACAGCTAAAACACACACACACACACACACACACACACACACACACACACACACCACACACACACACACACACACACACACATATATATATATATTTATATATAAGCCTTAAAATTCTTCGGAGGGTGTCTCCATGCCCTAAGTGGTAGCGCGGTTGGCCACAGATTTATGGCACCTGGGTTCAAATCCGGACAGAGGGTTATATTATAAGGGCGTTTCATCTTTCATCTCGTTTCCTTTACCTTTGGAGGTCGTTAGACCCAATTAGCCTACAAAAAATTAAAGTCCTTCAGCCAATATACACAAGGTTTTCAAATAATCAAAACAATTTTGTTTAGTAAATAATTTACTTTGTTTGTTTTTGGTGAATGGGTTGAATTTGGATAATTTGATTATGAACGGTTCTTTCATGGATACTCTCTTGAAGGAAGAGATTTTGACAAAATCAATGATTTCTTCTACCAAAGAAATTGGATTTCATTGGCCAATGAAAATTATTTATCACTGAAGCAATAATTGAGAAAAATGGCGTCCCAAATTTGAAGGTGAAATCAATTACTTGTCATTCAATTAGAACATGGAATGAAATTTTTTTATGGGAGTCCATTTCATTTTAGTCGACGTTGATGTCACCTTCTTTATGTTAGATGGTCACGGTTGAGGTGATGGACACCACGGTGGATGTTGTTAACATAATGGTCATCACCGGCATCATAGTCACAACTAATGTCACATTTCCCGACGTTTAAGACACTTTTGGAAAAACACACAGACGAACAAACAAAGAAACACACACCATTTTGGTTATATATATATATATATATATATATATATATATATATATTCCAATTCATCGAAAGTCATTACGTCCAACGATATGCCACTCAGCTATGTCACCTACGTCATAATAAAAGGACGCAAAATAAATAAATTAACAGTAATAGATTTAAAAAAAGTTAAAACACATTTTAAAAACACACATTAAAAGATTTAAAATGTATGTACAATAACATATTGTATGGGAGTTTTAAGACATTACGTTCAGTTAACGTCAAATATCTGGTTACGTCACGGCTTAATTAATGACGTTGGGGGAGCATGACAATATATCGACCTATGACAACCAAAAGATGCTATCTCGCCAATGAAGTCTTTGTATATATTAGGACTACATCATGTTCAGAGAGCACATATCTGAACTTTAAATAGCGGCTCCGGATAATCGAGTACCTTATACTGGATATATATATATATATATATATATATATATGTGTATGTGTGTGTATGTATGTTTGTGTGTGTTTGTGTGTGTGTGTGTGTGCGTATGTGTGCGTGCATGCGCGAATACATTTGATAGCCGATATTTGAACTAGAAATAGCCACTCTGGATCATTGAGTACTCAACCGGAGGGAAATCTAAGCCTGCAAAGCAAATGAAGTCTGGACGTGGAAGTTGTCATTTTAAATGTTCCACTAATGTCTCTAATGAGCAAAGGCAATAGATATTCTCAGCATACTGGGACTTAACTATTTACCAGAGACAGCGTGATTTCTTGTGTCATTGCATAAGAGAAGATGACACAAAGCTCCACCAAGACACGAAAAGAAGGGATGTAGTGCGTACGTACGTGGTGCACGTAGAAGGACGGCTTGTCAGAGTCTGCAATGTTTTTTATTTGGATACATTTAGCATTGGAAGAAAGACAGTGGATGTTGCCCTGAAGTCATGACATTTATTCTGGGGCCGACTAGCGTGGAAAGCATGTTCCAGCCAACGAGCCAGTGGATCTTGTGAAAGAACACATCAACTCTTTTCCATTGGTCGAGTTGCATTACCCGAAAAAAAAAAACAAGTCAAAGGAAATATCTAGTTCCAGGCTTGTTTATACATAAATTGTTTAACTTGAACGGAGAATTCTGTAAAAAAGGAATGCTACCCCAGTGAAATCCAAGGTTGATAGGAGGATCTTCTGCAATGATTCCGGGATATCCTCCCACACGCCGAAAAAGATCAGTGTCTACAATGTGAACTTTACAACAACAAAAAGAGAAGAAGAGAAGAGTACATGGACAGTGATGAGGACTAAATGATATAAAATGAAATTGAACAAGGAATTAGGTTCTATATAGTGTAGGATAGTATTGCAATGCAATTAGTGTGCTACTGCGACTGTCGTTGAACATCTTATGGTGTCCAACAATAACAATAAAAACAGCTTTTTTTCTGACCGTGTATCTATCTTTTCTGCTTCATAGATTATTATTTTATAGTATAATAATGGTGATACTCGGTAAGAACGATTGGGTTTTTTTCCATTTTATTATAATTATGGTAAAGGCATATTTACCGTCAATCAATTATAATCTATCAATTATCTGTCAGTATGGCGTATATTCATTGTACGCTGAAAAGCATTATTTGTAAAATAGTCTTTTTGGTTGAACATTTAATCCCAGATTGTGCACGCCAAAAGGTTCCATGGTGTAGATAATACTTTTTTGAAGTCTCTAGTTGATTTTCTAGTACATAAAAGTGCCTACCAAAAAGTGTCATCTGAAGATAGTACCTTTTTGGCACCATCTTTTTAATGAAAACATGCCTGCCACAAGGTACTATCTCACAAAACACGCATTTATTTGAAAGGGTGGACTTGTCAACGTTTACAGGTCAACAGTACTAGGCAATATATATATATATATATATATATATATATATATATATTTATATAATTGTTTACTTGGTTTACCCAAGTGTTGCCATATCAATTTATAATGATCGTCAAAAACTTAAAAAGCTTATATCTCAGAACTATGAAAATGTGAGATAGCCCGTTTTGGCCGTCATAGGTGATGATGATGATGATTGATGTTTTACGGCCACTTTTGTGCACACGAGGTAGGCTAAATGGGCCGAGCGACTTCCAAAGGTGATGAGACGAAGTGAAAGACGAAACAACCTTCAGATATGCCAACGCCGTGATTCGAACACGGGTGGTAGTGATCTGTGGTCCAGCACATTACCGCTAGACCACGGAGGCGCCGTCATAGGTATATATATATATATATATATATATATATATATATATATATATATTTACACACGCGCGCGCGCACACACAAATATATATAGACGAAAAAAGTGACACTGACGTAAAAACCTCATGTCGTATAGACATTTGACGCCGTAACAAGTTATATTAGACCGAAGTTCCTATATCTAATTCAACGCTAAATATTCTTGATAAACTGGCTACTGTCTATTCTGAATATCAGCCGAATATCTTGTCATATATGATGATGATGATTCTGGTTAAATGAGCCGAGCGACCTCTTATGGTAATGAATCGATGTCAATGATGAGACATCCTTCAGATATACCCACGCCGAGATTCGAACTCAGGTGATAATGATCTGTGGTGCAACGCGCTACCAGCTAGAGGCACCCTTATCCTGTCATATAATTGGCACATAACACCTGGTAGTGTCAACGTCAAACAGTATCTAGCCAGTTGACAATTCATTCTAATGAGAGTCTGTTGTGCGAACAAAGACGCGCGTAATTACATCTGATAAACTGGAACTTATCCATTGGGTACAAACGATATAAGCTGAGAAACGTCTATTTAATTATCAACATTAGAAAAATCAATTGTTTATTGCATAGAACAACATTTCACTAATTATCGCCTTACTAGTCTGCGACAAACACGCCAGGTGTCGTATTTATTCCATGCGTCTCTTAACAATAGACTTCCTGTTGTCTAGGCTGCTGTGACAGTTTGTTGATCATCAGTATCAATAATGACGATCACCTGGATTATTTAATTTCTTCACCCATCCGCGCATCCCTCGCACTCAGTCTTTACTGCCAACAAACCTACAGCCTCAGTACATTATCTCTTCAACTGGCCAGCCCAACCCAACCTACCTAAGAAGACTGAAAAGTCATCTCCCCGAAGACTTCAAACTCTCAGATCGACATTTAGTAGCATTGATTATCTGGAAAATCAACATTTCGACCAGACATCATCAACATCACACTTATCCCGAAAGACCCCCCCCCCGTCCCATAGACACCAGCACCAGCAACTATAACGTCACAGCGTCACAACAGAAGTCAAGTGAGCTCCGGTGGTCTAGCGGTTAAGCACCTTGCACTTTGTGCCAAGGGTGACGGGTTCAATCCCGTCAAGAGGTCGAAACATTTCCAGGGATTAATTTCTCGGCTCACAACATCGTGGGTGGCTGACCACGTTATATGGCGATTCCGTCTCCAGTGAATTGACTAAAATAAAGCGGGACGGTAAGACCCCCTGAGGACGTAATACACTCTGGCAGTGACCACCCTCGGGGTATTTCGGCTCCATCTTTCCGTACTGCTCCTCTGCGAGTGGTGGAAGAGAGTTTATCAACGACCACTCAATAAAAGGGACCACACTGGAAATAAGTGATTGCACTTTTGTGTGCTATAAAAATCAAACCAATCAACACCAGACAGCTGTGGTCAGTAGGAGACAGTTATGGGTCTTTATCATATCCCTCAAAGCAGTTACAGATCCTAGTCAATCCTAGCCATGCAGAACCACGCCAAAGTCAGAAGTTTCACAGGAGAAATTACGGTATTTGTGTTACTACTACTACTACTACTACTACTACTACTACTACTACTAATAATAATAATAATAATAATAATGGTCAAATAGCAGTTATTTTACGGGGATGGCGACCTCAAATGAGGAAGACTCATATGGCCTGTAAATTACAGCTTCGCCATTGGGACTGATTCTAAATACATTTATAATACACAAAAGATGGCATTTTCGGTGGAGAAAAACCTTGCTAGTTGCCTGGTAGGATGAAAAACTATAGTGTCACGACCGGGATTCGAACATCCGACTTCCCACACAGCCTGACCATAATAGACGTAAATAGCCCTCGCTCTACCCATGAGGCCACAGAAAAAAAGCGATGTGTCATGAAAGATTTAATCCATGTCATTTATTTGTCACAATGATTCACACTATCTTCCGCATTGGCCATCGGGATATTGGGTTTTGAAGACCGTACCTCTCTCGGTTAACCTACTGAGGTCAAGTATTACGACGTTACTCTAGGTGGCTCAGTGGGAAAGGCGGACAACTAGCAAGTGACGCGGATCATGGGTTCCATTCCATCGGTCTGCATTACTAAGGATTACGTCTAGTCAATACCGCCGCCAAATTGCTTCCCACGTGGTTGGCCAAAGTGCTGCTTTGTAAGGTTCTGTATCAGTGGGGGGGGGGGGGGAGCAGAGGGGAGTGCAACCTGGTCAAGTATTTAGCAAAACCATAATTCAATATATAAAACAAGGTGCATTAAATCCTGACACGTCCTTTGTGTACCGCGAACCGTTGCATACCCCCACGGATCTTACGTTCCGGATAACCTCACTAGCTGGACTACATGTATCTCATCGGGGCATGATGGCCCTATATAAACCATCTCGGAATAATTATAGTTTAATGTGGTGCTTTTTAATTCAGACACGAATGAAATATACGGCCTTTTTCGACCGATAAAAATCTACTGGGGAAGTGAGAAACCCCCTCCCTCACCACTCACAGGGAAGCTGGAGCCGAAATACCCTGAGGGTGGTCACTGCCAGAGTGTTTTACGTCATCAGGGTTTTTTTTAACGTCCCCCTTTATTTTAAATAATTCAGTGGAGACGGCAGCGCCATTTAATGTGGTCAGCCACCTACGATGTTGTGAGCCGAGAAATTAATCTCTGGAAAGGTTTCGACCTCTTACGGGGTTCGAACCTGTGACTGTTGGCACCAAGTGCCGGGTGCTTAACCGCTAGGCCACCGGAGCTCACTATATTAGGAGATGTACACGAATTGAAAGTGGCTAAATATATGTTTGCTGGGCGTAAAGGAATCTTGCCAAGCCCATCCATGAATATTACAGCGCCCAAAATAGTGCATTCAGACTTCAAAGAGAAAATGGCCTATTAATATGTGTCAAGATGGCGCACACAATTAAAGAAGAACAAGCCATTAAATCTTTTATACATACATTAAAAACCAAAATGTTGACTGAATATTCTCAACGCCCATAGATACACCTTTCAGTAGCCGTGATCCAGAACAGGATGACATACCTGGACATTAGCCATAAGTTATTATACAGGTCTTTATGTGCGCTGACGACGTCACATTTCGGACAACATATACAACCGTATTTTATCTGTTACTTCTCGTATTTTTCTCTATAAAATAGCACGTATATTTCCGAATCAATATCTACACACACCAAATTACTAAATTCTCTCACTGACATAATTAGATGTTAGTCAGTCTGTACGTTACATCCGGGTACTGACTTGTGTATTAACTAGAATGGTTATCTCTTAGAAAATGGCATTTTACATATTTACCAAACGTGCTTTAAGCGCATCGACGAATAACAATAATAATAATAATAATAATAATAATAATAATATTAATGCAATTTACTTAAGTAACAGAATTATCTTTAATTCTACATCTCAGCCCACACAACCGGAAATGATGATAAAGTCCACCCTCCCAAAGGTATATGTAGTCGTTTCTCCCCGGTCTCTCCATATTACACCATAAGACCATTTCCGGTCGTTTATGGATCGCGTTCTGTTGATCTACCATCTCCCAAGTTGTTTTCTTTTCCGACGATCGAGTACTCTTAATTTCCCGCTAGGTGGCGTCACTTATACCGTTAACCTACACCAGCTCCAGGATTTTACCGGACCGCTTTGTCTTTGGAACCTAATCCAATCGGAACTAATGCAGACCAATCAAGGAGGATTGGACTAGAATTCGGAGGGAAAATATTTAGCGAGAAGATAATAATCAGGAAATTTGCAAGCAGAAGTCTCACAGCGAGAGATTGTATATTTCAGTTATATCGGTTCTTCCCACATCTCATTGTGGCGAAAAGGAATATTTTCTGGTGTGTTGTGTTACAGATAAGACACACGTTTACAGTATTACTGACACGATGTTTTATGAAAACATCCATGAAAACATTTATGAAAACAAGATGATTGGGAAATTATATATATATATAAAATATATATATATATATATATATATATATAAATTTATAAGCTGTAAGTCTCTCTCCCTCTCTCTCTCTATATAATATATATATATATATATATATATATATATATAGAGAGAGAGAGAGCGAGTACGTTAACTTATATATATATATATATATATATATATATACCAATTGCTCGGTTGATATTAATATATTAATGAAGCCTCTGTAATCTGTGGTTTCAGGGTATTGATCATGGCCAAATAATGTTTTTACATCCGGGTAACTGGATTTGTTTACTTCGATTTTTTTACGCCGTTTTGTTTACGGCGACATGTATCGATCTGGTTGTCGTGACGACACATCTGTTTGCCGATCTCGTCTCCGGAGACAATGATCTGTATTATTCCGCGAAGGCTACGGCCTCATTCATTCAAGGATGAGAGTTTAGAGGACTGTGTGCTCGTGTATGAGTGATAAAGCGTATTCGTAGCAAAATCTTAAATTTACAAGGTTTTACGTAGCTGTTCAGTTATACGGAGAGGGGGGGGGGGTGTATACCTTTCATAGCGGCACTTAATTCGACACAGAACTATAAAATGATGATAAATTTTTAAAATTATAATTATAATTATCCGTCATATGACCGTCAGCTGGCTCTAGCCATTGAGATTTGTCACGTGACGGTTAACCAATGGCGACACGGATTTCGTCCTCCAGCTGACCTAGATAGATCTATTATGGCTGTACACGTGAGAAATCGCTTGACAGATGAACGTTCATGCTCTCTCCCTCCATGTGTGTGTGTTCAAACAAGTCGATTGTTACTAGGCAGTAGTTAGATCAGAAACAGATTACTTTTATATGACCGTAGCAGGCCAGCCATGTGTTTTGTTCGTACCGAACCAATGGTTTCACACTCGGTCGGCCCAATAACACAACAGCCATAATATGTCGGGTTTCACTTCGGCTCGTATTCCTGTTTTCTGAGTGCGATCGGTATGCAGCGCCGGCAGCTTCAACAATACATTACTTAGTCAGTTTTGCCGTTCTGATGGTCCTTCGCTCTGGACTGATTTAAGTACTGTGATCGACTCTGTATTAGCTGTGAGTCCCTATTGATCAATAACTCAATTACTTTAAGTTATACGACTATATACACGGTATTGTACATATCCATGTACTGGCGTCTACTTGTATGAATATTCGCATGTACAAACGCAAATGTATGTGTTTATATGATATACTCACATAATACATAATTACGTAGATGAATTTCACTTTACTTCAGGTTTATAATATCAGATTATTTTCAATTTTAAATAATCTTATAGAGTGAAATGATTGTTTACATTGTCGTGCATATTGAGTCTATTAAAATGCTATAATGTTAAAGGGGAAAATCCCAACTTGCCATAAAATTGTAGTTTGACCACGTGATGTCAGTTATACCCGTAGAGTATTAGGTCCATTACATCTATTAGGAATTTAGAATTAAAAATTCTGCAATAAATCAAAAGGAAGGTGCAAATAAAAAGAGACAATTTTATATTATGCATTTCATATTTCTCAAAAATGGAAAATATCACAATATACATTAGATGCTGAGTACTTTAAGAGTCTGATAGAAACGTTAAATGTCGTAGTTTTACGGCGATCGTTATCAACATAATAGACTAAACGGGTACGCCAGAGCCTCTTTGTAGCTGGCAAATTTGTTATTCCGGCTGTATCGGAACAGTATTGAAATATTCGGCGCGACATACCGGGTCACGGTTACTCGCGCTGGCATCTCGCTTCAGTGAAGAAATGTACGAGTTCGATGTTGGCGACCCGTACGGGGGATGTGCGACACTCAAACACACACACACACACACACACACACACACGCGCGCACTAAAATAAAGAGAATCAGACAGATGCCAGTCTGACGCGATAATACGCCAAACAATTGCAGTCATTAACCGGATCGGACACGAGGATTAGCCGACAACAAGTTTCAGCCTATTTTAGAGTCTAGCTGGTCGATTGTGCGAGCGAAACACTGCCTCAAAAAGTGAAACACACTTACATAGAGGATTACATAATCTCTCCAATCGGAACTGATTCATCCGGGCCAGTGTTTGGATGGCTTGCGTTTGTGTTTGTTGTTTGTGTTTGGTCACGTTATTGGCAGTCCGTAGACTACTGTACGCGATGTGAAGTAGACGGGTCATCGGTACACAAGAGTACCTGTTTGGAGAGACTGGGTCAGTGACAGCAGCTCTTCTGATTGAATTGTTGATGGGGTAAGTTATCTGGGTCTCTAGTCTCAGTATGTATGTATGTGTGTTTCTCCCTTGCGTTTGTGATATGTTTACGACTGTGATCACTGAACCATGACATAGACGGTTATGTTGATGTTCTGACGTCAGCTGGTGGCTTTCAGCGACTTGTATTAAGTTAAATCTGTTCTTAACAACACCCAAAGTCACACACACACACACACACACACACACACACACACACAAGTATATATATATATATATATATAGAGAGAGAGAGAGTGTGTGTGTATCACTGTTTGTTATTGTGTAATGACAAATTTAGGCTCTAGACAGGTTCAGTGAATGATTATATCTAACACATTCAACTGTCATGTTGAAAAGTGGTAACATAGGAAACTGGATGAGGTTGGAATTAATAACGTACAGTTCCTGGGTGTGTTTGGTGTCATCATCATCATCATCGTATGCTGTCATAATGAACAATTAACCATAATGATAATGTGACACAAATCAGCAAACTTATTTCTCGGAAATATAAACAAAAGTTTAAAAAAGGCTGATTATTAATACATGCTTGCTTTGTATGTCTATGAGTATGACTTGGTGGGTAAGGGCGTGGGTTTTTCTTACTCATGGTGATGCTGTGCGGGAGGGACGGAGGTTCGAATCACGGCCGTAGCACTATATAGTAGTAGGAGTTTTTATATCCAACCAGGCAACTGGCAGGGTTTTCTCCACCGAATATGACATATATTGAAAATTCTAAGTCTGTTTATAATTAGTCCCCGTGTTTAAGTAGTAAAATAGCTGCCATTTCGGTCATTATATATATATATATATATATATATGCATGCGTAGGTCGAGGTATGTGTATATTTTGTTAACTGCGGTATGTGGAAGTTTGTTGAAAAGTGCTATGTGGAAATTGGGTGGACTGAGGTATGTGGAGGTTGAGCAGACTGAGGTATGTGCAGGTTGAGTGGATTGAGGTATATGGAAGTTGACTGGATTTGTGTATGATGAGTGGATTGGGATACTTTGAAGTTTAATGGATTGAGGTGTGTGGAAGTGCTACTTTGACTTCCTACATCCCAGCACGAACAGAAGTATCACATATGTAGTAGCAAGCTGTATTCTTGTTTACTTGAGGGTTCCTCAATCGCCTAACTGGTAGCATGATTGGCCACTGATTTATAGCTCACCTGAGTTCAAACCCAGCCGGACTATGTGAGAAAGATGTTTCATCTCCCAGTTCAGCTCATTACCTTTGAAGGTGTCCAGTCCCATTTAGCTTCCCATGTGTTATATTTTGTTTATTTTTATCAGGAGAATTATCCCTGATCTTTGGGATATAATGACTAATGTTAACAGAGATATCCTTTCTTTATTTTCAGTTTTAAGATGGATAATGCTGTTTATGCTGATAACTCCAAAGTCTCTCATCAGCAGGAAGACCCTGCTAGTGATGTGGGGTCTGCCCACAATGAGAACCCTACCCATTGCACAGTCCTTGCAGACAACGAAGACCCCACCTGTTGTGAAGGCCCTACTCACAACGGGAATTCTACCCAAGACGCAGACTCTACACACGATAAGGTTCCTTCCCATGGCACAGAGCACCTGCATGACGGGGACTCTGCAACCTGCGCAGATCCCAACCATAAAATGTCACCATGCACAGAGGATAGCAAACCGTATCATGTTTGCGGCGTTCAGTATCTGCCAGAAAAATGCAACGAGAAGAGTGATCAGCTGAAGAGAACATTTAGGCGAATGTCGATCAAACGACGCAGCAAGAGTGACGGAAATCTGAAGTCAAAACTTGATGCAAGACACGACGCCAGAACTCCTGCAGTTGAGGGAACGCAAGGGAACAGAAAACTGGGGAATAGCAATGTCTGTTCCCTCCCAGAAATAGTATCAATGAGAACAACGCAGAGTTATCACGAGTCGCTTGGTTCTCCTACGGATAAAGGCGAAGATGGAATTAACAATGTGTCACAGTTAACAGGCGTCACAGATTCAAACCTAGAAGTGGATTTCAGTATTTCTCTAGGTGATGATGTTGGTGATGATGATGATAATGATGACAGATCACCAGTGTGTAAGGACAGTAATGAAAATGAAGTGACCAATTTTGACGGAAGATCCAACTGCCAATTCCCATTTGAGAACATTGTACTGTCTGGAGGTGGGAGTAAAGGTTATGCTTACATAGGAGCACTCAAAGTAAGTTCCGTATATTAATTATTTTGATCTGTTGGCGATCACATTTCTTACACTTAACCAGCACTTTGTTACCAGCCTCTGCTTTGAGGAAATGTTCCTGTATTGGGCTGTAGCACCCTAGTAGTACTAATACATGATTCATTGAAGAGATTCGGTGATTGATGCACACACAATATAATAAAATGTAGAAAACAGTATTTGAACACACATATTGTACTTGGATAATTCACTGAGCAATGCTGGTCTGTTGATGTGAAAGAAAGAACAATATTTGAGGCACAGTTGGAACCAGGTATTTATTGTACATTTTCCGTGAGTAGATTCCTTGCACCATCATTGCAAATAAATTTCAAATCATCTGTTTGGGTTCCTGCTCACACTTTTGGCCCCCAACATTATTACAGTGAAATATGTTTGATTGGTTAAATCAGTCAGTTGGTGAAGTATATAGTAAGTGAATAAGTGAAAGTATAACTGAAATCTCTCTCTCTCTCTCTCTCTCTCTATATATATATATATATATATATATATATATATATTTGTGTGTGTGTGCGCGCGCGCGCCTGTGTTAGTTGTGTACTCAGTGGTTCTGGCACTGTATTGCAAACCACCAGGTCAGAGTTCATAACATATATTAAGTTATCCGTGTTTGTGGACTGTTTCCTCAGGTAGTAGACCCTCATTCAATCACTCATTCACTCATTTCATACCTGAAGGTACATTATTTTGTTTACGTGGTTATGGTAAACGCAGACAACGGACATGGGATTTATAGTAATCATTCTATACATAATTCATTGAGAACCCAGGAGAGATCATCTCACCATCCTATGGTATATATAGACTCATTGCACGCCATCCTTGATTAGGCTCTGTTCAGGTAGCACCATTTAACCTGCTGGTGTACGTTTGTGAACACTGGTACCTTAATAGTAATGATATTTCGCAGCGTGGGTGGGTCAACCTTGATCATTTCGCTTCCATCTGAATATATATTGCCGATGTCTGCAGGCGAAGGCAGCACATTTGATCGATGCAGACTTATCTTTATTGTTGATCGCCTTCTGATAGAAGGTAACGCGTCTTCTTAACAATTGTCCGTTTATGTGCGGCCCATGCTAGAAAGAGTGATTCGTGGGTTTGTTCAGGCTATACTTAAACAAACGAAACCTGTCTTCAGACCACCTCAGTGTTCCCGAAGCACAGGTGGTTGGTTTTAAGTTGTGCTTGTACTTAGTCAGTTCGTGAACAAACCGGAGTGACCGATTTTTCTAGTCTTTAAGTCAGGTGGTTGAGGGAGGTAGGATGTGGGATTGCTCATTGCTTGCTTCAGATCATGGTAGATGTGACGTTGGGAACCTACGAGTTGTATAATAGGTGACAGTAAATGATGATTTTGAGTAGGTGTGTCACACTCACTCACTCACTCTCCATTAATTATCTAGTCTTCACATTCGATAAAATGTTTTCACCAAAACCAGTGTATTATTATTATTATGATGATGATGATCATCATCATATTATTATTATTATTTGGATAATGTGTCAGATTATACAGGTAGATACTAGATGAGCCCATAGCCATGATCTTAGTGTGAGGATATCTTTGTGTTTGGCCACAGACGTTTGCCACAAGAGTTTCAAAAGCTGGCCTTGCAATATCTGAAGGGTGTTCCATCTTTCATTTCAACCCGATACCTTTGGATGCTGCTTCACTCATTTATTCTGTCATTTGCAAAATGAGGCTGTCAAAGAACAATGACACAACAACAACAACAGCTAATCTAAATGCAGTGTTCCTAGAGCACCAGAGATGGTTTTGAGATAATAATAATAATAATAAGACCCAATTAGTAACAAATGAGTAATTTTGAGGTTATTTTCTTTGCCTACTGTAATCCTTACAACTTTTAATCAGTCCTTTAAAATCAGCCTCCATTTTGATTCAATTTTATGCAGAAAGCTCATTTTTTTGTAGAGTTTGATTGAAGGTCAGTAATTAACGTGGATCACTATTTTGATGTCGGTTTATCTGATTTAGGAATTGTAATCAGCGTAAACATATTATAACGTAACTCCAATATAATTTATATACAACCAAGAATGAGGACTAGACAGAACATTAAGTCCAGTCACTTATTTCTAATGTGGCCACTTAATTGATGCAGATAAAATGGATGCATTACCACCAGGAGTAACTGTAAATAAGATTACAATTAGGATTAGATGGTATATTTCGGAGAGAAAATTTGACCAGTTTTGTGGCTGAGTGAATCGGAGAAACTAATGGGAATGGAACGAGGGAAAAAGATAGGAAATACCAGATTTAATGGGATCGACTTAAAAACTGATATTTTTCAACAAAAACAAAACAAACATGCTGTGATGAAGGTGAATTAGTATCGTAACCTAGAAACTATGAGGAATATCAGAAACATCGAACTATTTATTAATGGAATGGATCTTACAATAACAACTGGTTTAACGTATTTGCTTTATGTATTTTTCAGGCTTTAGATGATTCAGGAATATTGTCACAAATACGTCGAGTTGGTGGTAGCAGTGCTGGCGCCATCTGTGGTGGGCTCCTGGCAGTAGGGTGTTCACCGCAAGAGATAGCAGACACTTTCTTCTGTAACATAAAATGGCTCTTCCACGGTAATATTTTGTAGAAGGAAGTGACATTTATCCCAACCAACACATTGGTACTATAAGAAAAGGGGAATGCATATATATTTATCCCTTTTCTAATATTTCATTTCAGACCAAAAGTGTGCGTGTTGTTTTAGTTTGCCAAAAATCTGGAAGAGTTATGGCATAAACCCAGGGATCCGATTCCAACAAATTTATGGAGAACAGATTGCCAAAAAAGTCAAAAACCCTGATATCACATTTTTGGAGGTAAATAGGGATTTATAGATTTGTCTGTTTAGATCACTAACCTTTTGAATGTATGATTTTAGGTGTCATACCTGTAGTCATTGATTTTGGCTTTAAAGATTTAAAACATATTTTGGTGTTGATATCTTTCAAATATTCTTGGCTGGTGTCAGTAAATATTTATTTAAGTACTGCTGTTTTTTGGAGAATATATTTTATGGCAATATATATATATATATATATATATATATATATATATATATATATAATATATTATTTCGATAAGTTGTACCAGAATTATGGTCGTGAGTTGTGCATCGTTGTCACCAATCTGACCAGAATGTGTTCAGAATATTGCCACTGGACGACAACGCCAGATTTGCCAATCAGACAAGCTGTCCGGATCTCTATGGCATTTCCAGGTCAGTAGATTTATATTTGTATGTCAGTAGATTGATGTTTTAGATCATTTGATTGGTGTTTCTGTATGACAGTAGATTGCTGTTTGGTGTACACCCATGTATTAAGCTGTGTATGCTCATGTACTAAGCTGTGTACATCCATGTATTAAGCTGTATACACCCATATACTAATGTGTGTACACCCATATATTAAGCTGTGTACACCCATGTACTAAGCTGTGGTAGACTCAATACTGAGCTATTTACATCTCTGTATTGATATATTTACTTTCCTATACACAACTGGTTACATCCTTATGCTAAGTTGTGTACACCAGCTACTGTGATTTGTAGAGTGTTCTATGAAGCTCTGCATACCGTTCTACTAAGATGTGTACATATACATACTAAGTCGTGTATACCTGTGTACAAAACAGTGTACCACACCGTTGCAAGCCCTTTATACTTCCAACTATAAAATACATAAGCAAACATACCAAACTGTTTACAACTCAATTACTAAGATCTGTTCACATTTATCAGAGGTTGATGTTACGTTTGAACATTAACTTGCCTTGTCGGGCAAGTAATATAAAACTAAGGATGCCAAATAAAGGCATACATCTAGAGCTGCCCAGCTTATCAGGCAGTTAGATTTTACATAAGCCAGTTGCATGATGACATCTGGGAAGCACGTTGTGAATCGCACATCTCCTCTGGGTGCGGTTACGTGTTTTAGCGGACTAGATGACCATTTCCTATTTTAGTGATCAGTGATTTGAATGTATGAACGAAATCGGGGAGAAGTCTTAAATAAACCTTTCAATCGTTATCACAGAATCTCATGGCCAATATTAGATTGCCAGTAGCAATCGGGCAAGTCTTAATGTGGAACCCTGTTTATACTAAACTGTACTGCACTGATGTCCTAGAATAAGAACATCCAGCATTGGATAACATAGAAGTTTATTGCTTATTAATTTAGTATGTTATAACATTATTGTAGACATTATTTTTTTAATTATTTATCTTTCAGTGATGTATGAACCAGTGAAGTGTAATTTATTTGGTCAAGAACATCTTTATATTGACGGAGGTACATTGGACCAGTATCCTGTACATTGTTTTGATGGTACGTATTATATTATAAATAATCTCATCTTTTTATGAAAATAATATTGTTAAATTTGTTTTTCTCTCTAAATTTAAGATTAAATTATTCTGTTATTGTGTGCTGCTATGCCTGAAATTGAAGCAAAAAATCTGAACAGAAAGTGTTTGTTTTGTGGAGATTGTTTGTTTGGTTAGATGCTATCATTATCAGTATCAATATCTTGATGAAATAGAATGAGAATTTTTCATGATTTTACTTGTATATGAAACAGAATGAATTTTTTTTCCCAGCGTTACACCTATATAAAATGGAATGAGAATTCCGCTCCACAGTAAGCTATAATCATACACGAAATGTGCATTATTCACATTTACTCTCATATTTACCATTAGGACCACTCCTTGAATTGAACCACAACCTGATCACGGGGCAGAAAAGAGTGTTAAATGATAGGACATTAGGTTTATACGTTGTTGCTGAGGAGCCAATAGATTACAAGATCTGGTCGTCATTCTTCGACAAAGAATTACCGTACTCTCCGCCATATTTACCAAATACCAAACTAGCCAAGTAAGTACACACACTGAGGTATTATCATCTGGAAGCTTTCCTCTGACGTTTTCGTTCTTGTGCGTTTTGGCGAAGTTGCATTTTCTATTTCCATTTTCTTTTTTTCATGCAGATTCCGGTTAAAGGAGGAGCTTAGGCGGAGAAAGCATTCCGACAAATTATTTGACTCGAAGAAAGTGAGTAGATTCTTCGAGTGTGTATCTCTCTCACTTCTCTCTCTGTCTCTCTCTCTCTGTCTCTCTCTCTCTCTCTCTCTCTCTCTCTCTCTCTCCTATATATATATATATATATATATATATATATATATATCTCTCTCTCCCTCACACACACACTCTCTTCTCTGTATATGTGTGTGTGTGTAGTCAGATGTTTGAAGGATTCAATCAATGAA
Organism: Paralvinella palmiformis; assembly: GCA_025642065.1. NCBI lineage: Eukaryota > Metazoa > Annelida > Polychaeta > Terebellida > Alvinellidae > Paralvinella > Paralvinella palmiformis. The sequence continues at coordinate 713,097 of JAODUP010000189.1, forward strand.
AAATGCATAATTTTCTGTCGCTTTCAATTTTGTGTTTTTATGATGATGACGATGATAATAATGATGATGATGATGATGTCCATGATGATTACTTGATCCTAACTATTATTATTATCATCTTATCTGTTCAGTATATCAGTGAGCTGAAGGCCAAACCGGTCATCATTAATGGTAAGCCGATGATGAAACATTACAGTTTGGAGAACAAAATGGAGATGTCAATAACAAACTTTGGACATTATTGTAAAGCGAGTTTATCAACTGTAATAGTCAACCAGAGACGTCTCCATGTCAAGGTAATTGTTATAATATAGAACCCTTTTTGGTTAATGGTTGGGGGAAGGGGGGGATTATTGCAGAGTCAATTTAAAAATAAGGCCATAATAATTATTATAATATTTAGTTCATATTGGTTAATATTATTCCGGGGGGGGGGGATGTTATTGCACAGTCAATTTAAAAAATAAAGCTATGATAATTATTATAATATTTAGCTCATATTGGTTAATATTATTCAGGGGGGGGGGGATAATATCGCACAACCTGACACATCTATATATGAAGGTTTTAAGATTTTATGACAATATATATAATATTTTATGGATGGTCTGGTGTAATAGAACAGCTAAAGACTTCGTATGGAGATCTCTGATTGGTTGGCAGGTTGGTTTGTTTAGTCTCGGTACTGGTCACACCTAGGACTTAGACCGAGGGGTCCCTTCTGAGGGAAACATCCCACAAATATAGGTATGAGTCGGATTCGAACTCACAACCTTGAAATTTGCAGCATAACGTTTTAACCACTGCACTATTGGAGCATCCTTATGGACATCTTTGGAATGGTAATATTTATATAAACTTTTAATATCTGGTGGGAGGGGGGGAGGAGGTTGTGACACAACCAATATGGAACATGATATATCCTCTCCTCAAGAACTGTAAACTCTGCTAGTCCTTCGTGTGGTTAGTGTTTAGTTCAGCTACGGTGTAAATCATGAATACCCGACAGGATTAGATAAGTACCTAGCTGGATTACATGATAACCTATCTAGATTAAATGAGTACCTGGTTGAATTAGATGATAACCTACCCAGATTAAATGAATACCTGGTTGAATTAGATGATAACTTACCCAGATTAAATGAATACCTGGTTGAATTTGATGATAACCTATCCAACTTATACGAGTACCTGGTTGGATTAGATGAGTACCTGACTGACTTGAATAACCATTGATTGTATTGTCCTGCTGAAGTATTAGGATCACAAAACTAGACGATGCACAGACATTGTACAGCAGCGGCAACTTCAGATAATCTTCAGGTTATGACAGATGTTGCTGTTTTACGGCCACTTGTGTACACGTGGTTGGTTAAAGGTGACTGAGTAACTTTCAAACAGTGAAAGATGAAACGACCTTCTGACATAAGCTCGGTCATGGTTTGAACCCACGTGCTATTGATAGATCTGTGGCCAATCGCACTACCAGTAAGGCCATGGAGGTTCCCCCTTCGGGTTCTCAAAACCTTGCCCATAATGTTAAATAACATAATGTAATGTTATAGATTATTGTTTAAGGAGACTTGGTTAAAGCAAGCAAGACACTCCAGGTCAGGGAGTCCAGTCTAGGCCATATGTCTCAGGTGTGACCGGTGCTAAGGACACGCAAACCTCTTGTTGTTTTAATCTTTAAAGGATCCCAGATGGAATTCATGCTGATATTTGTTATTGGTTTTGTGAGTGAGGTGGGGCTGAATTTGCTTGGATTGATGCCTTCAGTGGGGTCAGTGGGAAGATAGCTTCGGCTACACTGCCCTTCAATCTCCATTGATAATATTGTATTCTATTATTGCATTATGGGTATATCTATTGTATTCATGCACAAGTAAATGGCAGTTGAAAATAAAGTTCAGTTCATTCATCAGTTTGGCCACTAAATCTCAATAAATTTGAGATAATTTATTTTATGCATATATATATATATATATATATATATATATAATTCAGGTATGGGTCAAATACATTGAAATGTATTTAAATACAAATACTTTTCTTTTGGTCAAATACATTCATTTGTAAATGTATTTAAATACAAATACTTTTGGGTGTATTTCAAATACAAATACTTTTCAAATGAAAAGAACAAATTCATTGTTTTTCCTTTGCTTTTTATTCTGATACACATATTACATAACATCACAGCACCAACTAGATTTGTCACATTAATTTTGAATGTAATTAAATTCTCTGAATCTAAGTCTCAAATATTTAATAAGTGCAGAAAGTTGTAGGAATGTCAGGATGTATCAGGTGGAATAAGGAATGATATATGCTGGAAAGTTAGTCCTTTTATAGGAAAGATGAGATCTACTCATTGGATTTACTCACAATATGTTTCATATTATCCTTTGATCCCTTCTAATTATACTACATGTAATTGAAGATAATCTCCCTTTGATTCACAAGGAAGCAATCAGAAGTCATTACTTCAAAGATATTAATTGCAATTCCTTATGATCACAGAGAGAAGACAATTCCTTTATGGTTGTGTGTGTGGAATTCAGTGATCACATTATTTCATGAAACCAATCATGTTGGTGACAAAATATTCAGATCAAAACAGCATACATACTTTTCTTTGTGGTAAGTTCAAATACTTGAAAAAAGTATTTAAATACTTTCAAATACAAATACAAATGTATTTGATCCCATACCTGATATATATATATATATATATATATATATATATATGTACATACAAAATAGGGTTATATAATAATCTTATGGAGGAAATTTCTGGTGCATCATCTTCTGAAATTATGAGAGCAAAAACCAAAACAATCTTATTATAATGTATAGAAAAACAAACTGGTAGAACAGAAAATATTTTGCTATAAAGCATCATGGAAAACAAAACAAAAAAAACATGTGGAAGAGATCTTTTAAAACACAAAGTGGAAGATGGTGCATTCTTCAGCATCTTCATGAATATGCACATCGGTGTGGCATGTAGATACTTATTGAAATGCAGATGTTGACAGATAGAAATAAATTTACCATGGTCGTTAGGCGATGAATTGAATCACTGTTTTGCTTATTTAGAACCCAGTAAACGCGTGCCTGGTTCTGCATAGGAATGGGATATTAGAACATGCGTTCCCTGTTTTTGGAGAACAAAATGGAGAAATATGAGATAATTGGAGATTTATCGGTTGAAATAAATTTGTTATTAAGTGAGTGATTAATGATTTATCTGTAAACGTTATATTTTCAGCCAGAGGACATAGAAAGGACTGTGGCGATTAACTGTGGCTACATTGGTACAAATGACTACGACTTGGAACCTGCTGATAGAGAATTTATGATTTGTGTAAGTAGCCACAAAATATATGATCTGAATTAGTACAAGAAACGGGGTGTCTTGTTTTGTTCCAAATAATTACTGTGCAGCGGGTTAACTGAAGTATTCTCATAAATTACATTTCAGTGTGGGTATGATCACACCCAAAAGTTTCTTGAAGATTACTTGAAAAGACGCCAAATGGGTAACGGCTTCTTTGGAATAAACCGAAGACAAGATGTCACCCATTCACCAGATGGCGCCAGCTTACGTGGGCGTGCCACTTCAACCAACTCATCAAAAGAGACAGAAGTCTGACTTAACCAAAATGTATTAGAAATGATTAATTTCTCATCATAAATATTTTGTCTTAACAGTTGAATTAACAATTCACCGTTTTAAGTATCATGTATGTTAGAAATTGTGTTTTAAGGTGTAGTTGCGATGACTTTATGCCAGTAATATTGTAAATTTTAGTCAAATTTAATGTTGAGTGGCTGGTAATGCATACCTCAATCAAGTGACTGGTGTTGATACAATCCTGGTGAAAATGGAATATTCCATGAACATTAATCTGTTCTGTGATGGCTTTACACACACACACACACACAAACACACACACACACACACACACACATATGTATATATAATTATATATATATATATAATTAACTTGGCTAATGCCAAATAAGTTTAGATCTTTCATTAATGTCTGAGATGATCTGACATAATTGTGATGATGCGACATGATCTGTGATATAATGCTTCTGTTTCATCGTAGATTTTGTGCCTTCTTACACACAGGTTATGCCATTTTATATACATTTTATCTATATTTTACTCCGAGAAATGTCTTCATATTTTTGGGATGCTTTCACTGTTAGGAAAATATTGGCGCGGTTCATTTTTAGAGGACTTGTTTTTAGAACAGTTTTGATATTGTTGTATCTTGCTTGTCACCCAATTAGGCTGCTTATTGGGCGTCCTATGCGAGTGTGTGTGTATAGCGACTAACAAATATTAGTAGCCTCAGGTTCGAATCCTCCAGACTGCTGTACTCAGTTGGATAAGCTGTTGTGGGTAATTTTAAATGATTGATTGGTTCAACTCACCATCATCATCATCATCATCATCATCATCATAACCATTAATTTCCATAAAACAACTGACCAGTGTCGTTCTGACATAGAATCCATTGTTATTTACACAATGCGACAGCGACTGGCTGCTATCGGTCCGTGTACTATCTGGGGTTTATCTGCTGGTTTATCAGAAGAAATTATTGATAATAATGACTGTTGCTTTAATTAAATGTGTTTTGTTATGTCACATTGTCACATAGTCAAAACAAAGTTGTTTGTTTGTTCGGTTGTTAATGTTTCGGTTATTTGGTCCGCAAAAGTAGCGATACACCTCGGTGTATTTTCTTTTCGAGTGACTAGTTGTTCTGTTATCAGTAGAACATCTAACTGTTCGTTAGCCGTTCTATGTGGAAATCAATGTTTTGTCAGTTGCTCGTCTGTTAATTGTTGGAAACGAGATAGCATATGTTCGAACCAAAGAATAATCGTGAATTCCATGTTTGTATTATGATTGTACCTGATTGGTGAAATAAATTATTTTCTAATACAACATTGTCTGTATCTTTTGTAGTCCAGTGAAAGAGAAAGGATTTAAAAAAAAGTTTGTTCAGTAGATGAAGCACATAAATTATAATATAATATAGATAATCCACAAGATTGAAGATTGATGACAGTGATTGATGTTTTACAGCCACTTTTCTGCACATGGTAGGCTAAATGGGCCGAGCGACCTGCAAAGGTAATGAAGCGAAGTCGGAGATGAAACACCCTTCAGATATGCTCACGCCGAGATTCGAACACGGGTGGTAGTGATCTGTGAGCCAACACCCTGTCGTTAGACCACGGAGGTACCAGCACAGGAATGAGTACGGTCTAAGGATATATTTCCAACTACTAAGAATACTCCAAAACTTCAGTATGCCCAGAACTGCCCAGCCAAGGTCGTCACACGGTCTCCTCGTTTTTTTTCATTCTATGTCTATTGAAATCACTTCATTTGTTCCCTGGTCATTCTCCCATCAATTTCAAATTCCGTACTATAGCACGAATTTGTGGATCAGTATAAAGTTCCGCGAGAGCTCCCCCCCCCCGCTCCACCTTGGGCCGGGCTAAATCTGTTTAAGCCGGATTAAAAGCCAACAATTTGTATAACCATGTAATTTTCGGGTCACAGACGGCTCGAATTTGTGACAACTGTTCAAAGATATGTACACGTACCAATACTACCATCAACAGCTATACTAACAACAAGAACGTTCCTAGAAGGGTGCGGGACGCCTCTTTGGCCTAACTGGTAGCGCGTTGGATCACAGATCACTACAACCTAAGTGCGAATCTCGGTGTGGGCATATCTGAAGAGTGTTAGATCTTTGGCTTCGCTTCACTACATTTGGAGGTCGTTCGGCCCATTTGGCCTATCATGTGCACAAAAGTGGCCGTAACACATCAATCATCACCCTTGAAGGTTGCGGTTCCAGGGAAAATGCAGCTAATGTCGATCTACTGAACCCCCGTATCCAATTATAATCAAATCCGGGTCCAACATATTCTGAGAAGTTCGTAACTCGTAATGTTCGGCACTTCTGCACACTATTCGCATGCGCAGATGGCCAACCAAGGTGACAGTGATGATGATGATTGGTGTTTTACGGCCATTTTGTACACATGGTAGGCTGAGATGAAACGCCATTCAGATATGCCCACACTGAGATTCAAACACGGGTGGCAGTGATCCGTGGTGCAACACGCTACCGCTAGACCACGGAGGCGTCCTGCCAACTGCGGTGACGTCAATATATATATATATATATATATATATATATAATTATAAAATTTCTATAGTCACCTAATACAGGGACTGGGCAAACTCCTAGTCAACATCGCTGAATAATTTGTACCTTCCCGTTTCTTACTGTCAAAAGTCGGTGGTTAATGGACGTGTTTTCTCCTGATCCTTGTACATAAACGTGCTCAATGAACAATTACCTTAACTAAATATAATATGGATGTTCCCATTTCACCTAAATATCACCTTTGGGTTCAACGTGACCCCCTTTGACAGTTGGTACTAATAACTGTCGATTACTACATAACATGGCATTTAGTGTTTAATGAATGCACGTATAGTTCGTCTTTGTAAATAACCCACACAATCACGGCATTTTTTAAAACTTACTAATAGTAGCTCCCTAATACTAATATTGCTAATAGCGCAATGCGAGAGTGACCTATTTCAGGGAGGGACAAGTTTTTGCGCGTTAGTTATTAATATAAATACGGCGATTGATGCGCATGCGCATTAATTGTGTACAGAAGTGCCGACCATTATATTTTTCAGAACACCGAAAACAAAAAACAAGAGTTCATGACGACGAAAACCTCAAGCCTGTCCCAACTAGTTCGTCGCACCGAAAGGAAGGGCCCAGTCCACAAATGCAGATTCGATTGTCTGTAGAGAGCCACGCTGAGCCTTGCTTTATTTACACACACACACACACACACAGCGATTCGTCGACGAGGTCTGGCTGCTCTGACATTTAAATGACCTCAATTGTATATTTACTCTCACCAACCAACCCCCCTCTCTGCGTCTGTGTATGTGTGTGTTTAGGCCTCAAACCGCTCGATCTGTTCTTGCCCACAGTTAGCAATGATGCACATTCGATTGTTTCACTATTTCTTAAAGCGATACTTTAAGGACGACATAATACTCGTTTTAGAAGCCCGACTATTGTGTGCTCGATGTTTATACACTATCCGGGCCCACGTTCTCCCTTGAAGTGGCTTATGCTTACCCAAAACGTGTCCTAACTCGGTATCATCCGTTTGTTAAGAAATCGCTACGGCGTTTTGCAACCGTTCGATTTACGGACATTTATCTGAACGATTCATCAGGATAACCTACTCGGCTACTGTACCGGCAGACAATCAGATAGGTTGTACGGTAAGTACGGTATGTCTGTATACTTTATAGGACAAGTGTACCTGTAATTCTTATTTCCCCGTATATACGCAATAATAAAAGTATAACTTATAGTTGTGCCGATAATGACACCCGGTTTTCATTCAGCGAGATGGTACCGGCGAAATTAATCTCCTATAGGAAAGAATCGAACCAATTCTTCGATATTCACGTGCCACGCGCGTTACCTCAAGACCATTGGAGTCGTTTAACATTGGCACTTTATTGGGCCGTATTAACCCATAGCCGGGCCCCAAGAACTTTAGGTAATTCGGATCCGCCGTCCGGTACTTCAATCTTTCACCACCACTACAGCTGACAACTTGATCTTGGTACGGTAGATACAAGGCTACAGTACATAACCCTCTACCTATTGTGTGGGTCCCCTGAATAATTCTATTAACATTTTAAAAATATTATTTAAATAGGCATTATAATAGCACACACACACACACACACACACACACTGGGCGCCTCAGTGGTCTAGCAGTATTGTGTTGGACCACAGGTGACTACGACCCGTGTTCGAATCTCGGCGTGGGCATATCTGAAGGTTGTTTTATCTTTGACTTTGCTTCATTACCTTTGGAGGTCGCTCGGTCCATTTAGCCTACCATGTGCACAAAAGTAGCCGTAAAACATCAATCATCGCACGCGCGCAGGTTTCTTTTGGACCACAGAAAATTACTGTTGAATGTAAACTGTGGTATCAAAATAGTTATGATATGTACGTAGCAAGTCACCAATGAACCACACGCACGTGTTGTTTGTTGTCAGCTGTGGTATCAAATGGTATGTGTTTTACGTGCTTCCGCTTTTTGTACGTAGCTTGCATGTAGCCGCTTTCCTGTGGGCGAGACATATTTGTCGCGTACGAAAAGCGAATTAGCTGGCCCCCCACAGGCTGATGAGTAGACCAGACACATGCTTAGGTATACGCACACATCTATTAATATGTGGAGGTATGGAACATTTTATTTTTAGATTAATGTATGTATAGTTGTATTTAGATTTATGGAGGTAGGTCTCGAAGGATGTTTAGATATGTTGATGCTCTGTGCCTGTTGTCTCTTTGTATGTACTCTAAACACACACACACACACACACACACACACACACACATCAGTTATGCACTGGGCGCGCAGGCACGCAAGGAAATACTAAAAGTGGAATGTATAACGAAAAAGGAAAATTACTGAGCAGTTAAAACATTCAAAACAAAGGCTTCTATAGCCGCATAAAGGATTTTATCGAGACTTACGTTCTGTCGATGTCTTAATATTTGTGTGACGCTCGATTCCCAAGTTTCCTTAGGAACCCCCCCCCCCCCGCCCCCAACCCGGAAACTAATGATCCAGAAGATTTATATTTTAATGTTGCATTACGATGAGTATTACCTTAGCTATCTAGGATACGTAATTAATACGTTATTCCCATATTTGTTTATAATCTAAGAGAAAAATCCACCTCGATATCATTAATACAATTTTACAGCTAAACTAATAGCAGAAGGTACCGTACTGCTTAACTGATTCGGATACGGATCTCATTATATATACTTGAAATGATAAAACAGAAACGACTTATCATATTTTTAGTCAACATCAATCGCACACCTGACGACGGTATCAACTCGCTACCAATCTTATTAGCGGGCACTTTTGATCCTCGAAGCCAGTCAATTAGAAATAACACGATTTACTTTACATCACCGAAGTATCGTGATTTTCTTTCCCTCAAATTCCCCAACCGAGGAAAGCTAAAATTAGTTTGCAAGTTCGCTACCTGTTAGACGGCGTATCCGTTTCAAGATTTTGTTAATAACTTATAAATTCATCAATGATATGGCTCCAGAATACCTGCGTGAATTGGTGTCCATTAGAAAGTCATCCAGAAAACTCAGATGCTATTGCAGCTGCCAGTGTCTCGTCGGCTCAAGTGATATGGTGATTGTGCGTTTAGTGTTACAGCCCCCACTTTGTGGAATAGGTTGCCGGAAAATATTAAAAATGCGTCGTCTCTTGAAAATTTTAAATCCGTCCTGAAACACACCTGTTCCAGGGTGCTTTCACAGCTAAATAATATTAATTTTTAAAATCTCTTATACGGTTTTTACAGACATTATTTAGGGTACACTACTTGTCACATGATAGCTAGAGGGCAGAAACTAAAATTGGCGCTTAGTAGAGCGTGACGGCCAGCCGCACACATAAAAATCGTGCAATGACCTTCAATTATATAGGTCAACTTTCCTCAGCAATATCACACGCAAAGTGTACAATTACGGTTGCATAAATCTGGAAATGCCATGGGGTTATAATCTAACCGTCAGGATGCAAGTCGTACCAACCGTGAAAAAGATTGTTATGTGTAATGAACCTCGAGGTTGTAGTGCGAGCTATGTGTCAAGACGCATAGTCATGTGTCAAGAGGCTTAGTCATATGTAAAATGTAAATGTTGCTGTTTTACGACCACTTTTGTGCCCAAGGTTGGCTAAATGGGCCGAACGAACCGCGAAGTTAATGAGGCGAAGTGAAAGATGAAACACCCTTCTGACATAGCCCAGCCCGGGTTTGAAACCAGTTGCTATATATCTGTGGCCAACCGCGCTACCAGTTTGGCCACCGAGGCGCCCTACTCGCTTACATGTAAAATATTAATAAGTAAAAATGTGTATACATTTTTGACATGTACAGCTATCATGTGTAGTGGCGATACACTGTATATGTCACCATTGTGTCTCCATTGGCTTAAAGTGATTTATGTATATAGTTATTAGTCGTAGTTTAGTTTACCCTTTTTCGTAAGGATATAATGTTCCGGAATAAAGTTATTGAATTGTTGAATTATTCAGAAATAGGCAAATCATGAGATTTCGCGTCTTGTTAGTATCAAGTATAGTGATGGCATTAAATAAGGTAAGTGAAAATGGATGATAAATGAATTTAATTTGAGAAATTGAGATTATTATTTCCCTTCTCATACAGTACATTTATTCTTGTTAACAGCCAATTTACGCAGACACGCACTCTCTCTCACACAAACACACACGCACACACACACAGAGAGAGAGAGAGAGAGAGGGGGGGGAGAGAGGGACCAACGAATGATAATATAATTACAATATATTTTATCCATTGTCCAGTCCTTATCCAAACGTAGTATAAAGAGATTAGTGAAGAATAATTTCTGCTCAAGCACCACATTGACAATATTTCTAACAATGATGATATTACAAGGTAAGGATGTCTTAATATTATGCGGCATATTTTATAACTAGAAAGTAGAAACTATATTAATTATAATCTGTTCTTCGTTTTAATATGTTTTAACGTATGCTTTACAGCTTTACTATACCTAACAAGAAATCCCGTGCATAAAAGGTAAATTCATGCATGCACCAATGCACGCACCCATGCACGCACACGCACATTCGGTTGAAGTATCAGTGAGAATGTGGGACATTCCTTGTGTTTTTATAGATTCACAATTATCATACACAATTACAAATTAAAAAAAAAAGGCTCGCATAATTATGCTGCCTAACTTTGAACCTTCTGTTTATATTTGTAGGGTTGTTGAGTTGAGAGATGGTTTAAACGATGCTAGTGACCACTGTGTGGTGAGTAATTATCATTGAAAACAAGATATTTGAAATATGTTTCAATTGAATATTTTCCACAAGATTGTATTAGAATCAACGCACGTATCGTAGTTATCCGGATAAAAAATCGTTTGATTCAAACAAGCCAATAGTTTTTCTTGTAGCATCATAACAACCTAAGGTTTTGATTGGCTATTTGTTTTTCGTTAGGAGGTACATCTGGCTGTTTCGGCCAATGGATATTATCAACGACAGCGGCTTTCCATACTGATCAAATCTGTTTTACTACACAGTCGGCAAGTCATACTTCATTTGCATCTCCTAACAGATCATACCAACAGAGATCGAATTGAAACTCTGCTGTCAACGTGGAGCTTACCGCAAGGTTAACAGAGCAATGCGCGCGCGCATGTGTGAAATACCTTTTTATTAGAGTAGAAAAAAAAAGGAATCGTTTCTGCTTTGAGTAGAAGCAAAATTATCTGTTTGAAAACGTCTCAATATATAAAGTAAACCTAATTCCTACAAGTAAATATAAACGTTGATGTTTTACGACCACTTTTGTGCATAAGGTAGGCTAAATGGGTGGAGCGACCTTCAAAGGTTATGAGAGGCGAACTGAAAGATGAAATGCCCTTTTAATATACTCGAGGAAGTACCGAAGGGAATAAAATATTGTTAGGGAATTAGACTCAAAGTCCCCGCCTCGTATGCGTTCATATACATGTTGTCATATCTTGTCACAGATAGTTTCAGATCTAATACTATGCACTCACCTTTACATAACATGAGAAAAGTGTCGTGATCACGATACAATAATAGTTCACACCTACCGAGTGCATATATTTTAAACAATGTATGGTTTATAATGGCATATCGAATGGGGCGCTTTAATGAAGTGAGGATGTTCCTATATATTGACAGGTCAGTTACACCGGTGCCCCTCCTCCAACCCCCCTCCCCCCAAACCCCTCCACAACAAAATGCTATAAATTAGGAAAGTCTCGGAGTGAACAATCTTCTGTTTAGACTCCGGGCTTGTCGCATCTAGGACACATAGTCGATGGGCGAGCGTCTAGGAATGAGATGATCAGATGAAACACCCCATCAACATGCGAGTATGGCTGGAATTTGAATCTAGTTGTTGGAATCTGAAACCACTACCCTACTGAGATGGGCTATGGGAGATAATAACATATTGAACTCCTAGTTTACAGAAGAGTCCACAGTCCGTGATTTACTGATGTTAACAACTTATAGCCCAACAACAGGTTCCACCTACTGATAGTTGATTCAATTGTGATGATGATGAAAATGATGATGATGATGATGATGAGAATGATGATGATGACGACGACGATGATGACGATGATTATAGTGCAGATTTCAACATTTATTTTCATAATTGAAAATTCCTGTCACGCTTGTGCACATAGATATAAAGTCATAAATTGTGTGCTGAATGAGCTAATTACTTATATTTTGCATTTCAGTTGTTCCACATTTTTATCAAGCTGATGAGGTATATATATATATATATATATATATATATGTGTGTGTGTGTATATATATGCACGGATGAATGCATCTATGTATGCACGTATGCATGTATGCCAGCATTTATAAATTGATTTTAGTAACTAGTTTGTTGAATATAAACATGTTTATAAATTGTGTTATACAAATTATGTGTATATTTGTTTTCCAAGTTCATCAGTGACTTCAATTCATTAATTGAAATAGTGGGATATTTTCTCAGGAATAGAAATCTGATAAAAGGTATCAATAAGGTAATTAATATAAAAACATTTCAGGCACGCACGCACGCACACACGCACGCAAGAACGAACGAACGAACGCACGCACGCACTCACACACGTACACACGGACACACACATGCATGCACACATGCACGCAAACGCACACACGCGGATGCACGCACGCATGCAGGTATGCAAACAGAGGGACAGTTACATTTCGACGGTGCAGTGGTTATAGTATTGTGTTTCAAAACGCTCAGTTATGGGTTCGAATCTAGCTCATACCTGTGTTTTGGGATGTATTTCTTTAGGCAGATAGCCCTCGGATATATGTCCCCGGTATGAACAACGACAAGACTTAACAACTACACACATATATGCATTTACTTTTAGTCTAGTTATATATCAGCATTAAATATTAAATATGCAGATTTAAAGATGTTATTAAAGAATAAATAATATGTTTACATTTCCAGATGATCCTGGCAAAATGTGATGTGTATTTTAGGGATGATATATCTGTTTTATGGCATAATCTAGAAGTTATATTGCTTAATGAGGTAATTGAATATTTATGTTGAAATGTGTAGATAAATAAATATATAATATATTGACACTGATAAAAACTGAAATAAAAAGATATAAAGCTGCTTACGTAATGTTTAATAAAATTTATATTCAATGTGTTATTTAATGTTGTTTATATAAAAGTTTTAAACTAAACATTATTTTTTTTCACAGATGATTGCCATCTTGGAATCCCATTCAAGAAATCCCGAACAGGTAAATAAAGTAATTTAGTAAAACTTAAGTTTAAAATGAAGTTTATGATATGCCGTAGTAACGATTTGTTTATTTTTGCACTATTTTCAGTTTACGTCCGCTGGAGTTGTTTTAGCAAACCTGGAGCTGTCTTCCGACTTGCTGGTCACTTTACATCCACGCTGTCATAATGCAACACTTCTGTTAAAAAAAGATCACATGGTATCATAATGTTATGATATAAATGTTTAAAGATTTATCTTTCTAAATTGATGTAATATATAAGTAATGTTCACGTAACAAACTTAAAAGTAAAAAGTGCTATTTTGTATGTAAAAATTTGTATTTAAATTTATCAATATCTTGCTATAGAAGTGATATTCACCTTTCTAAGTATATTGAAGCTCAAATTGACTGGAAATCTTTGATGCATAATATGAATATTATTTTTATGTTCGTTTTCAATTTTGGTTCAAGAGTGCCATGGATACTCGTGCCTTAACATCTGTAATATGTAGAATAGCATCTGGGAATTGGGAGCGGAGCTATAACAAACAAATTTATGACATTCCGGTGGTACGTACTTTATTTTGACTAATACATAATATCAATTTTAAATTGGACATAAATTGTGCTGTTGATTTCTCCTTCTGTCATTCAAATCCCCAATCTATATAAATGATTCAATATTTAAAAAATAATGATAGCACTAGGATTGCATTACAGTGCAACATGTATTATGCGACTCTCTGAAGACAGGATTTTGTACTAATTGTAACATTATTCTCACTGCTATTAGTACTAGTTCGAGACAGGTATTAATTAACGTGATGTGTTTATTTATATAACGAGAAAATAACGATTTGTTTAAACAAAAATGTTTATTGTTTATCACAGATCGAAACGGATATCTTAATTCCTATTTACATTATGGCTGTAAGTAGCAAAAGTCTGGATTATGAGATCATCACACACGCGGAGAAATATAATGGCGACACATTTAGACATATTACTCCGCCTTGTGTGAAACAAGAACAACCAACGGTAATTACCAGTTAGAATTATGCTTATTAAAATGTGATGAGACCATTGCTGGTTAAAAATAGGTCATAAATCAAACTGAAATGTGTTAGTCATCCTCATTGCAATAATAGACAATTTTTGCGACGCATGCGCAGTCCACATCTACTTTAGTTTGCGGGTCAGTGAAGTGTAATTCACTAATTGTCTGTAAATTCACAGAATTAAATCGATCTACAAATTCTTGTAGCAGTTTCAGTTTTATTAAGTAATACGTTGAATTATTTTTACTAATATATAATATTATTTGTATGGGGAAAGTTGACAGTTATTTTTGCCTGAAAAATGACATGTTATTGAAATTAAATCATCAAGTTGGGAACGTTAATAGACATGTTATCAATATATGAAACATATTGTGATCTCCATGATCTCACGATCGGTAATTTTTTTTAAAATCATATGGTTCATTCAGCACAATGAAACTCGACCCGCAAACGGACGTTCGCTAGATGGCGCCGTGGAGGCGGAAATTGTTTATTGGTTCAAATTTATATGTTACAGTTAACTACATCTCAGTTCAAAAATCTTATGTCATGTTCATTGTTTGTTTTAGGCTATCTTGTTGCCTCTTGCATATCTGCTATAAATTATTGCTATATGTATAGTCCAATTTAATTACACTCCACTCTATTTATAATCATTAAGAAGTGTATAACATTCAACATAATTTACGATCGGTATAGCAAAATCCAAATGAAATAATTCGGTTATAAAATAACTAATTTTAAATTTCCCATTAGGCCTTCGACAATCTATGCGATGTCTACCCGTCGATTGCCACAATGCCACGAAGGACACATAAACACTTTATCAGCAACGTGAGAGATAGTGATGCCACCGATTTGAAAACAGGTGTCACATTGATCACTCAGTTGATGTTTAACAGGATCGATAACTTAGAACGTTTACTTCAGTCGTGGAAAGGCCCAAGTCAGGTGGCACTTTACCTGACCGACGAAGAACTGGTCAGCTTTAATGATGCCTACCAACAATCAGATATACTGAAACAAGCTAACGCCACCTATCATGTCATCTTCAAGAGGCATGTAAGTTGATGATCTTGCTTAATAAAGGCCACAAAATGACATTTTATATTTGAGGACAGTTCAGGTTAATCGTTATGTTTATATTTTGATTTCCTGGATAGTATCTTATAACTGTTACTTTTGCTTCTCTAATTTCGTTCAAGTTAAGTATATTTCTGTGATAAGAATGATTACTTCATGTTTTTATTTATTAAATTACTTCACCGAATCCTTGCGGTTAATATTATTTTTAACTGATATGTGCTGCATATACTGTGTCGTCCTAATTTGCAGGTATTTTATCCAATCAACTACGTAAGAAATGTTGCAATTCGAGAGACAAAGACTCCATTTTATGTGATGATTGATGTGGACTTTGCTGCCCAACCAACTTTGTACCAAGATATTATTAGATATATTAGAAAACTTAAGCCTAATGAGAAAAAGGTAATTATATTGTGAGTGAGTGAGTAGGTGAGTGAGTATGTGTATACGATAATTAAAATTGGTTAAATGTCACCTATCAAGATTTAGCGAATTGAGCACGGGATTACTTTTTAATTAATTTGTTTTACAAGCATTGTTTACCTTTAGGTTTTTGTAATACCTGTGTTTGAGACTCCATATAAACATTATAGCCTACCGGTGATAAAGGAACAGTTGGTTAAAGATTTAGACGCCAACCTTCTAATACCATATCAGTGAGTATTTAAAGTAGTTAGTGCAATAGTGATTTTTATACTGATAAGGTCTGATATACATTCGTAATTTTAATACATGTATCAGGTCCTTCAATAATGGAAACTCTTGAATAAAATTTGCTAGAGAACTGACAATAAATAGAAAATATGTTAAACAGTTGAATAATTAAGAAAAGTTAGTTTGAGCTAGTATATGTTTGTTGTATGTTATAATTAATGCAGTTTTTAATTGGTATTAATTTTATCTTTAGTAATATGAATATACATTAGATTATCAGAAATGGTAAATATTGTAATTATTTATGACCTCATTATCATGCTAGCATACCTGTCTAAACAACCACCTGTCTTTAGAGACTATCAGTTTGTTAGCCCTTTTCGATCATATACAGTAATACCAGTTAAATCTCTATTTGATGTACTCTCACAGATGATCAATTATTACATATCTCACTGTCTCTTGTCTTCAAGTCAGGTGCCGGGAAGTTGGACAAAAGGACACGAACGTACAAATTATGATAAGTGGCGGATAAGTAGAGATATATACGAGGTATGTGGGTATATATATATATATATATATATATATATATATATATATATATATTTATTTCTGTGTGGAAATTATAATTACGAAATTAGTATTAATGTTGATGGCAAAACTGCAAAAAGTGTATATTCTAATACTGAAATAATTCGTTAGTGATTGAACAAGCGAATGGGTGAGTGGGTAAAGAATAAAGACAGACTGGAAAGAAGAGAGGGATTAAGAAAGGCAATAGTGGAATACAGGGGGTGGAAAGAGGGAACGAATGCATAAGTGAATGAGCGAATGAGTGAGTGAGCAATTATAATGTCAAAAAAAAATTAAATAAAAACCAGAATTATTAATACAAATATTCCCATTTGTTAGGTTCAGTGGGAGTTTGGTTATGAACCGTATGTCGTGGTACCGACATCAGAATTTCTCTATGATGAGATTCTTGTGGAAAGAATGCGCGATAAATTAGCATACACTGCGAATATTAAAATCAACGGGTGAGTTCATGTTGCCAAGCCAACTAGTTCGTAATACATAAACAATTTCTAGCTGACATAACGGTTAAATTGTGCTTGTTTCCTAAAGTTCATAGTACATCTAGTCGTTTCTAACCCCACACATACCACACTGCTCATATTTATGCTTAACGCTCAATTAAATAATAGGCACTTTTGAGACATTAAAGTATATCTTATCAAATGTGCACGAGAGAAATGACACAAAGGAGTAAAAATCATAAACCAGATTATATAAGCACTTTTCACATCTTATTCTTCAGTGGATAGAAATATTTTGATATTATTATAGTTCTATGTTTTCGTACAGATATACTTTAAACGTTTTACCATTCAACTACTTGATACACACACCTCATAGGAAAAGTGATAGTTATTTATATAATGATGAGACATTTTTGTAGTAAGTATACGCACTTGTTTGTTGTTGTTGTTATTGTTGTTGTTGTTTTGGTGTAGGTGTATTTAAGTATATATATATATATATATATATATATGTGTGTGTGTGTGTGTGTGTGTGTGTGTGTGTGTGTGTGTGTGTGTGTGTGTGTAAACTGGTGACTAATTCCAAATACATGTGGCTAACTGCTATTAGAAATTGGTGTCTTTGATTTCAGTTGTGCACGAATTATGTACGAGAAAAGAATACAGGAATTAACACGAAAACACCAACAAGAACAAAAGCAACAAGAACAACATCTATAAGAACACCACAACTTGAACACGATTAACAAGAACAACATGTTACTAGAACAATAGAACAATAGAAATTAAAATGTCGTAAATCTTGAACAGCAGGAGACAATCATACATATAACTATATAATACAAACACGTTGGATGAATGGTATGGGTTACTCCGGCCGTATATTCCGTCATGCCAGGCGACACAACAACACCTGATGAATAGATGAAAGGTTTGGCATATCATTACATCTACAGCGATAAGCCAGGCATTCTCGTAATGTGGCGAACTAATGATTCAATCAACGATAATTGGAAATATTAGAACCATTCAATGTGCACTCCATTCTGTGAATTGAAACCAATCAGTTACTATTCTACACTACATTGATGTGTGCGTGTGTGTGTGTGTGTTTAGTTGTGTGCGTGCGTCACTTGTAATCGCAGATTACGAAATAGTCAATACATTGCTATTTCATCTACTATAGCTTGATTAGAGACATTACTTTCAGTTTAATTGTCCACTTTATAAAAACATAAATATCCACAAATAAATATCCAAGAGTAGGAGCTCTCTTGGTGAGTAAATACCATTTACCAGCACTAGAATGAAAACGAGCCTGGACTTAGTGATATCCCATAATCCAGATATCAACACAAAATCAACAGACGCCTATAGACAGATAGAGGCTTTAATTGTGATCCCACAACATCTAACTGCATTTAATTAGAGATGTTAAATTATACTTGGATGAACGGTCACTAAGTGATAAACGGAAAAGTATGAGGATTAGCTGTAAGCTTAAAGATCATATTAGGTACTCAGAATTAAGGCGATGTTTCGTCCTAGTCCAGTATTAATCCATTGTGCTGTATTGCCACTTTGTATTTATGAACTAAGTCACTCAACCGTTTCCATATGTCGGTAGTGTACATCTTATCACGTGTTCAATAAACTCCAATGGTGGTTAACGCGCCTATGAAAGACCGAACCTTTCACTCTGCTAAATCTGAATATTATAATAAAAATATAAAAACATCCAGGGGAAATCAAAGGACTGTTTTCAGTGTTGTGAATAAAGTATTACATAAAAGTCAAACTTTTTTTCCAAATAATATCAACTCGGATAAAGATATGGCTCATTGTTTAAATAACTTCTGTCAAAAACTATTAAATATACATAGTGGGTTCCATTCCAGCACCTTTTAACAGGGTAAGCCATTAGTAGAAGGGTCCTGCATATCCACGATGGATACATTTGAGCCTTTTACAGAGACTGATATCAGACAGTTGCTGAACAGGTCATCTAATGCTTTCTGTGCAGTTGACCCTATCCCTACACAGATTATCTAGATGTTCTGATAAGCCCAATTACATATATAGTTAATACATCATTATCTCTGGGTGTTTTCGCCAGATCCATGAAAGCTGCCCTTGTAAAACCATTAATAAAAAAAAACAGTATGGACTGTAATATTCTAAATAATTACAGACCTGTTTAAAATCTTAAATGTTTATCTTAGGTTATCGAAAGGGCAGTTGCTTTCCATCTAAACAAATGTTTAATCAATAATAACCTTAATGGATCACTACAGTCTGCCTATAAAAGTGTTCACAGCACTGAAACAGCCTTGGTGTGGGTGTCAAATGATATACTGATGTCAATTGATCAAAGTAAGCCGGTGTAGCTCAGTGTGCACCTAGTACAGCCGTGACTACAGGGGTTGGGCAAACTCATAGTCCGGGTACTATGCAAAGTTCATCAACAATGATAAGATTGCCAGGAAATATATGAAGGATGAGCGAGTCTGAAAAGGTGAGTTTTCAGATGATGGCGGAAAAAAGCTATGCTATTTGTTCCTTAGATGCAATGTTATAAAGATGAGATTTGCAGTAATTAAGCCTACTAGTAATGAGCGCTGAAGCAATGGTTTTGACAACTGAACGAGTAATATAGCGCCGAATACGGCGATGGTCACGAATATGATAGAAGCAGGAGCAACATGTCAGAGGAACAGGTTTTCTGAAATTAAAATCGCTATCAAATGTAACATCAATATTACATACAGTGTCTGATGATGTGATGCTATGAATAATGATGTTCTTAGGGAAGAAATAAGTAACTTTTCTGCGTTATCTGGATGTATCATTGGGACAGTTACCTATTTGTTTAAGGGAAGTGTCTGCTGTAGATAAAGATATGTATACTTGGGTGCCAAAGGAATCATGACTATATACTCTACCTGCGGTGAACGTTCGTGCGTTCGTGCGGACACATACAAATTGCTGGTTTGTGTGTGTGTGTGTATATATATATATATATATATATATATATATATATATATACAGTGTGCGACATTAATGCTCGACCGGGACCAGTGTTTCAAGGCTCGGTCGAGTATCAGTGCCATAGTACTCGACCGGCCGATGGACAAAACAATAAAAATGAATACAGAGCTACAGACTAATACTAATAGCTAGCCAACGAATAACCAAAGACATGATTTATTTATTAACTTCACTCGCTCTATCCCATCAAATCTTGGACACATGCCTTCTTGCTATGAATTAAATTAGCGTAACATGTTAACGTCACAATCAACACTGACAGCTTTAGTATAATCATGTGTATTTTTTTCTCAATAAAAATTCACGGGTGAGCAGGTATCCACTTTTGTATTTGCTTGGTGAGCAAGGGTCCGGGTAAATAACTCTCCGGTGAGAAACTGTCCTACACCCGAGAAATTCCTCCGGTACCACTCAAAGGGGAGCAGTACGGAAAGATGGACACTTTTAATAGTATGATATGTCACCTGGGTTATGAAGTCACATCTTAAAAACATTAACAATACATGAAAATGTCAACATTGGATAGAGGGTTATTCTGAGACTAGTAGATTATCTACTGTATATACAAGTAGTAATTACCCACATGCCAGATATAGTTAAGTAGTTAGTGAAGGGGTCAACTAGACTGGATATTGGGTTATCATATAAATGTGGATTAGTCTGTTAACTCTGTGTTACTTATTGTATGTATTACAGTCATGTTGTAGTAGATGTTGTTATATTGTTATCATGTAGCTATTTTATCGCTGCATTTTATTTAAATTGAGTATTTTACAAGTCAGTGTAAAAAACTGAAAAAAATACCTTTTTTTATATTACATTAATAACCGTTAAATAACGGTGTTATTGTCTGTGTAAAAAACCTCCCAACCCTGACATATTGCATGTTGCATATCATTATTTATATTTATGTATAATAACGGAGAAAACAGTATACATTATTAAAAATATGCAAATTGTACAAAAAGCAGCAATAATTATTATTTTGCTAACATCTTATCTAAAGATAAGCCTATATTTGCAACATCCATAAACAACACATAATATTGACAGAGCATACACAAACTCAAAACTATAACAATATACATGTACATTTAAGCTATATATTTTTTAATGTTGGCTAAATGTTTCCTGGCTAAGTGTCTGTTGTCTAAATGTCCGTTGGGTAAATGTCCGGATACCAACCTTCTCACCATGTTAATTGCAATTTGTCTTTAGCTTGCACACCAGTTACTTTTGTTGTTATTCAATCATGATAATGGTTTGTCAATTACAAGTTCAGATCTGCTTAGAATGGAATTACTCATTACATAAAGGCCAATGATCTAGTCTGCTTCAGATTTGGTTATGGCTGGTGAATAACGGTGTGTTTTGATTTTTTTCCGAATGGCCTAGAAAAGAAAGCAAAAATCAACTTCGCCAGTTTTTGCTGTCACCAATATGTTCAAACTGACAAAATCGACAAATTAAGCTGATCTCCAGTATGCAGATTAGCCTTTAAAACAAAGACAAATGTGTTATGCCTACACACTAGATGTCTAAAATATGTCAGCGGAAATTCCAGCGTTTATAACAACATATTTCAATTACAGCTCACGTTTCTCGGGTATACGTCTTTGTTAAAAACGTGTTAATTTGTAAAAGGAGTAAAGGAGCGAACTGTACAGAAATTTAAATAATACGCAAATTAGTTGTGTGTGTAGAAACGTCGCACTAATTTTGTATTTCATGGATCAGTTTGAGCTGGCAGCCATCTGGATAATTAATTATATGCGATAGTATATACACGCATGCTGAGTGAATACAAACGGAGAGTGATGACGTCACAAATAACTTGCGAATGACAATATTTCACTGGGCAAAGGTACGTTGGAGTTTACTAAGAGACAACGGATAATACCGAATATTCATGACGACGCCATATAAGGTTATTAAATGCTGCCAGGAGACAAACTCCGCGTACGTGCGAACGTGTACGCGCCGTTTTGTTTAACCATTGGCAGTTACAATTATGATATTTAAAAGGTTTTTAGATTTTTAAATCAATGTATTTCACACAAAGAAAACAATTGAATATGTTGAATCTATGGGATAAATCCGAAAATTATATTGACAATCAAAGAATTACTTTTACGTGTATTGGTGCTTTGCAAATAGGCCAGAGTAATTAACTCAGTGATCAACTCATAATGTTTAATATTCATGGAGGTCTGAACCATGTAACGTTTGCACTATCTCACACACACACACACACACACACACACACACACACACACACACACACACACACACACACGATATTTAAGACGATATTTCGTTCTAGTCCAGTAATAATCCATTGTGCGGTATTGCTACTTTGTTTTTATTTTAGTTTAATCGCTTTAGTGAGTCCATACTGTGTTAGTGTACATTCTCTTTGTTATGAACAAACTGTAATGTTTGTTAACACGCTGAGGCTATATATAGGGCTTGAGTTTCAACTTAGGTTAGAGAAGAACTTCGACGCCAGACGAGTCGGACGTGTATTGATACACGGTTCATATAGGTAGGATTTATTCAGCTATTCGAACCCAGAATAAAGCTGAGGTCAGCATCTGAGGTGTCGAAATGCTTTATATATAGGTTTCTTTTGGACCACAGAAAATTACTGTTGAATGTAAACTGTGGTGTCAAAATAGTTTGATATGTATGTAGCAAGTCACCATTGAACCGCACGCACGTGTTTGTTGCGAGCTGTGGTATCAAATGGTATGTTTTTACGTGCTTCCCCTTTTTGTACGTAGCCTGCATGTAGCCGCTTTCCTGTGGGCGTGACATATTTGTCGCGTACGAAAAGCGAATTAGCTGGTTCCCACAGGCTGATGAGTAGACCAGACACATGCTTAGGTATACGCACACATTTATCAATATGTGGAGGTATTGAACATTTAATATTTAGATTAATGTATGTATAGTTGTATTTAGATTTATGGAGGTAGGTTTCGAAGGAGGTTTAGATATGTTGATGCTCTGTGCCTGTTGCCTCTTACTATGTACCCTAAACACACACACACACACACACATACACACACACATACACACACACACACACATACACACACACATACACATACACACACACATACACATACACATACACATACACATACACATACACATACACATACACATACACATACACATACACATACACATACACATACACATACACATACACATACACATATATATATGCATACATGCATTTACACATACATGCATACACACACTCACACATACATGTATATACATGGGACTGGTGAGACATTACACATGTCTCAGCAAGAAAAGTCGCCACTCTGGATTCAGTCCCCTGAAGAAACGTCCAGAGTTTGAATTCACGGATCGAGATTCTCTGTGCCTGTGCCTTATTATACACAGCTAAAACACACACACACACACACACACACACACACACACACACACACACACACACACACACACACACACACACACACATATATATATCTTCTGGCAAAATATTCAGGACAATTGAGAATTATAAGGGAATTCTTTTATGAACGAATAAACTAATTTTGGCCATTTTATGATATTTTACTATTTCCAGGTCTGATTTGAAAATGTTAATATATAGAACGGCAATTCCGCCATAACGGTCTGCTAAAGCGCCGATGCAAATTGTTATAATAGTGACGAGTAGGTCATAGTGTTTATTGGATTTGTATGTTTATGAGGTATTTGACCCTCCGGTAAATATCACAAGGCATATTATGCTGCGGTTGAGAAAGTTCCATTTTCTATGGCTGGAGACTATATTTCCCGGTCCCTGCATTCAAGAAAAGTTGATCTAGAGCTGTATATTCCGTGCACTATTTGCGTCTTTGGAGGGACGCCGTTTAGATGTTTGGCCTGGTTATCCAGCATTTAAATGACTGTAGCAGACACAGTACGCTCTTAAAGCATTATAAGTACTCCTGACTTAGTAATAGAAACACTGCATCGCATCTCGAGCGGTGGCATTGGACACGGCTCGCGCGGTTGGTGTGTTTTATATAACAAGTTTACTTGTATATATAATTCACCTTGGCTGTATGTGGGAACAGAATTATCTTTCCTATGTCCAGTTATGTCCAGTTTGTACTATGACATTCAAGATTAGCTCTAATCTGCTTGTCATAAATAACATTTAAGAACTACAATAGTTAGAATAGCAGACGTTAGGTCAGGTTTGAAAATGATAGCATAGTTCAAACATACGGAAGCTATGACGCGCTATTACGGTCTGCTTCAGCGCAGATATCAGTCTTTTAATAGCAATTAAGATAAACAGTTTTAATAGTAGTCGCTTCATGACGCCTGCCCGTTGTAAAAACTGATCTTTGAAGACAGTGACAATTGGGTTATATAGTTTATATAGTATTGCTTTGAAGAAAGATACAGCAATTGAAAAATAGCTATAAATAGGGCTGCTTAGATAATTAAAGCTAAACATTCTCACTACTGCCGTGATCTGACTTGGGTGTTTTACACCCAAACTCCACGGCTGTAGGTGATTCGTATTTTGATTTTGCTTGGCGGCTTAGGGACTGGTGAGACATTACACATGTCTCAGCAAGAAAAGTCGCCACTCTGGATTCAGTCCCCTGAAGAAACGTCCAGAGTTTGAATTCACGGTTCGAGATTCTCTGTGCCTGTGCCTTATTATACACAGCTAAAACACACACACACATTATTATTAGTAGTAGTATTATTATTATTACGGTTAGACCTACTATAACAATGATTTCACTTTATATAAAGCGAGGTGATAACTATTCATAGTTGAATTATAATCGTCATATTGGCTGCATGTCTGTAGAGCTTTTTGTTCAAAGCATTACCCTAATCAGCGAACGGCCTAATGGTGTCTTCTGGCAAAATATTTAGGACAATTGAGAATTATAAGGTAATTCTGTTATGAACGAATAAACTAATTTTGGCCATTTTATGATATTTTATTATTTCAAGTCGAAAGCTAACATGACAGATTTACCTGTACGATATTATAACGTTATTAATTACTGTTATTGGTGGGAAGAGCAATAACATCAGTGTTTCTGTTAGTGAAATGATTATGAAATATTCACAATGTTTAGACGGAGAGTATTAATTATTTATCTTTAACACGCAGTGGTATGCACTTCGACATCGATAAATTCTATAAATACATACACGTATATGCATGTATACGTGTCTGGGGAGATTGGCGTCATTTTCTACCGTTCACTCTCCACCACCTGGCTACTAATAACTTATTCCATGAGTGAAATACAATATATCGCAATAAATCGATGTGTGCCATGACGCTAACAGTGAAATAAATAGAATATCGAGCAAGGAACAGTCGACTACAAGTAGCATGCTTCGGGGAATATCTCCATTTTGCAATAGACCGATGTATATAAAGTTGCGATATGTAATAATGTCTATCCAATACAAAAATATCTCCTGGTTGCTCCAGGCGGTGATGGGATGTGGAGATATATCATTCAAATATAAAATAATGATACAAAACACGTGACGACTTGAATGAAAAAAGTAGTTTAATAAACCAGGTTGAACTCTAAATCGATATGAACTGTGATAGCGCAGTTAGTTAGAGCATAGGAGCGCGTGTTCGAGGCTCCGTGAGCTGCATTGCTGTCAAGTGGCGACTGGTTCTCTCATCCATAAAAAATGAGTACCTGACAGGACGCTATGGCTACGTGTGAGTAACGCTTTGCGCCTTTAATGGCAGCACGCGTTATATTCTCGGGGAAACACGGCGGCTGAGTCAGGGATAATAATATTGTAAATAATTTTGTAAAGTGCCTTAGAACAGCTTCTTCCTGAATAGCGCGCTATATAAATATCACATATTATTATAATAAAAACGTAAAATTGTTGCATCTTTATTATGAGCTAAAATTTGAATTATCCTCGTTGAAGTTCTTTCTCACGATAATTGAAATATAATTGGTGTTAACTAGTTGGCGATCCGTGTTTCTGAAAGAAGACATACATATTTGTGTAAACAAAAAACATCTGGTGTTCAGGAATAAAGTGTGATTAATAATTATGTACATTTCTTGACGAGAAAAACTACATCTATTCTATTCGTGAAAGAACTTAAATACATATATTATGACTTACAAAGAAATTAAGTCCTTCACGACCCAATTATCGTTAGCATAATAATGATTTATAAACGAAACTATTCAAATGTGTTAGGAATTAATTACTATTAAGAGTTGCAATAGAATACTAATTAAGGAATAAACTAGATATTTCGGTTATTAGTTAATCATTGCAGAGAACAGCTGTCCACTAATTACGGTCCTGATAAAGAGATCACAACCTGCATATTAAGCATATGGATGAAGAGACCACAACCTACATATTAAGCATATGGCCCTAAGATGTCCAATCGTTTTAACACTTGCGCCAAATACATCAGATTACCTGTCTAGCTAAACTAAACCGAAACCATTGATTGTAATCTCCATCCAGAGACAGGTAACCTACTACACCAAGGAAAACTAGTATATTTGTCAATCATTTGGAACTTTTATTAATTAGGATTCTATACCAAGTAGCATAGTTTGATTACTTATGCGAATAGGTTAAAAAGGAGTGCCTTTAGCATGGATTTATGGGGACGCAAGCATTAACATTATTTGAGAAAGAATATTTTTCTGAAAAGATCTTAATTTATTTCATAATACGTCTGTGTTTAATAATAAGTCTTTAGAGTCTCTATAATGAGTAAACATAGAAAGAAAGAAGGTCGCGTAAAATTAAATTAGTATACAGTAACATCATTGAATTTTAACAGGGAGATATATTTTAG
This sequence comes from Paralvinella palmiformis, assembly GCA_025642065.1. Taxonomy (NCBI): domain Eukaryota; kingdom Metazoa; phylum Annelida; class Polychaeta; order Terebellida; family Alvinellidae; genus Paralvinella; species Paralvinella palmiformis. The sequence continues at coordinate 740,371 of JAODUP010000189.1, forward strand.
GCTTTTCACTCAGTTTGGAAATATATTTGGCATAACCCTAGCAGATTACTCTAATATATGACGTCACTAGTTACATCTCAATGACGTGTTGTCCTCTTGTTTTTCTTGCCTGTTATTATAGTTGATAAGGAATACACAAAGTGTCTACCTTACTTTACTAATTAACATGTTACCATAGTAATATTTCGAATTATTCTTTGTGATCTGAAATTTATAATTCCATTTCTTTTCACTATTGTCACTTTCTTTTTAGTATGTCCTTATAATTAAGACTACTATGTAACTAAATGTTTACTTATAAAATTTCCTGTTACAGAAATATTGCCTCACTTCGGACTGTTAGTAAAGAATAATAGACTAAACTAAAGACTGAATTGAAACATACACGACGCTTTAAGCATAAAAGTATTGATTCGATTCTGACAAAATGAAACGATATTACTCTTTATGAAATAATCAACAGCACATGGGGCATTAGAAAAATAGACACATAAAGGAACAATCAATCAGATGGACAGACATATAGAGATACCTCGAACATACTTTCATAAGTTATAACAATGGTTTGCCAGGAGTTGGTAATGAATTAATGTAAGTAAAAATTCTATCCTTTTGAGTTAATTTTGTTAGCGGCGATATATTAAATCTATTTGTATTAGAATCAGATACCTTAGAACTAGATAATTACACAAGTCAATACTACATGCATATTTCAACACAACATTTCAGCACATATTTCAAGAATAATTGGGAGTTATCAAGGTATGTATTTATAAATAAGGGAAATATATATATATATATATATATATATATATATATATATATATTATATATAGCTTTTCTCAGGGCCCAGGGAAACACTGCATTGCATCTGGAGTGGTGGCATTGGACACAGCTGGCGCGGTTGTATGCGGGAATATAATTATCTTTCCTAGGTCCATTTATGTCCAGTTTGTGCTATGGCAGTCAAGGTTAGCTCAAATCAGCTTATTATAAATAACATTTAAGAACGTTGTTACTACAATTGTTTGAATAGCAGACATTAGGTCAGGTTTGAAAAGTTTAACATAGTTTTAAAAGTACCGAAGCCATAACGCGTTATTATGGCCTGCTTCAGCGCAGATGTTAGTCTTTTACTGACTTTTGAAGAGAGCGACAATTGTGTTATATAGTTTATATAGTATTGCTTTGAAGAAAGATACATCAATTGAAAAATAGCTATAGAGATGGATGCTTAGATAATTAATCTAAACATTCTCAAAACTGCCGTGATCTGACTTGGGTGTTCCACTTCAAACTCCACGTCGGTAGGCGATTCGCGCTAGAGGGAGCAAGAGAGAGAGAGAGAGCCAGAGCGAGAGCAAGAGAGAGAAAGCGAGAGCGAGAGCAAGAGAGAGAGAGAGAGAGTGAAAAAAGGGAAAAGCAAGATATATATATATATATATATATATATATATATATATATATATAAATATATATATATATATATATATATATATATATATATATATATAAGAGAGAGAGAGAGAGAGAGAGAGAGAGAGAGAGAGAGAGAGAGAGAGAGAGAGAGCTTATTGATCGGCATTTCAAAATTATGACAAATTATAGCGATGGCAGGACAATGAATTATTAAAAGTAATAATGTACTGTTTGAAGTCATCATTGAAAGTGGTTATATAGGAAATCAATTTATCATACTGTCATAAGTTTTAGGAGAAGCCTGTAACCCAAGTCAGTATTACAGACATAGTGTAACTCAAGTAAACGGTCATATATCTATATTTTAAACCAAGCTTATTCATTCGATGAACAACACTGGGCCAGGGAGAAATGTTGAACACACATTTCTAGCATTATCGAGAGTTGTCATGGTAAGGCTTAGTAATATCGTGTATGTTAGTTCAAATATTCATCCATGAACATATATCTAAGAAATAAATACAGAAATTTACGCTGATAAATATTTTTGAGCTAATATTGCATTATATATATGTCTAAATTTGTATTCATCACATCATGAGTGAATTTATACAGGTTCGTCTGTATTAATAGAAATGTTTATTTCTATTTTGTTTTTGTTTATGTTAATACCAGGTGGAGTTGTTCTAAATTAGACTAGAGTCGTATTTGCCATGGAAAGACCAGGATTTCAATACCAACTTCTGTTTAGTTTATTTATTTTTCCACTAATCACTCACGGTAAGTAATTTAATTTATATGTTTGATTAGAGTATTAATTCACTAGTAGGTTAATTGAATTTGTTTTAAAATTATCAGTTAATAAATAACTTGATGATGATAATAATAATAATAATAATTTAGATATATTAAGTTATTAAAATGTATTTACACTGATGGTCCCAAAATAAAATAGCTAAAGCATTGTTTTGTGTAAAAAATATACATAGTGATATATCGTTGTCTGTCATTTATTAACTGGAATTAAGGGAATTTACTGCTGATATTTCCTACTTCATGTAAAGAATTCAGCTTCAAAGAACATGCCCCTCTGTTAGTTACCGAAATACAGTTTATTAAATTATTTTTGTAGGACAGTTGCTTATACGATTTGCAGAGCAGAGCTTAATACCGAGAGATGAAGCATCTCTGACAGATGACACATCAGATACGTGTACCAGATTTGAAAGAAGTAATAATAGCATTATATCGCACTACACTCAATTTCGAGTGCAGAAGTTTGCTGGTCAAATTAGTGATATTAACGTCACTATAATAGGCCGCCAACTTGGATGTGGTTATAATCTGTATATAACACCATTGACTGTGGAGCAGTCTAACACCTGGCAAGGTATTTGGACTTCGTGTACTTTGTTGGAAACTGGAAGTGATGATAGCAAGGAGCTCTGTTCTTATTGGTGTAAATCTCCAGGTTATTGGGAGGAACTTCAAGTGTTGAAAGTACCGAGAACCTCTGACGAGTCAGACTGGGAGCTTTGTCATATGAACATAACATCCAATTCTGACGGTGAGAATAATATTGTATATCATTTTTATCAATTTGTCTAATTAATTAGTATTGATTTTTTTAGATATCCCATGCCTTGAAATTCACTAACTGGTTGAACAAAAATAAGTATTATATTAGGTAAACGCTATCAGACATCATAACGAATCGAGTTAATTTTAGTCTGGTGTTTTCGATCGAATTGCAAATTACTAAAATTTAAATTTACACAAAGAAAGAAGAAATCAAGTTAACCATATTATGGATAACCGTTGACAACAACATAACAAAAAACAAAAACGTAAGTTCCCTTTTAGTCACAAATTGTAATATGACAAAAAAATAAAAGTGCAAAATGAAAGCTAATGCTATGAACTTCATACAACTCGTTCAACGTTTTGCTTCAGTCTTATTTTAACGCCTCTGTTAGGGTGTCACTCTCTATTGTCTCTTGTCTCATTTAATTTTGGGATTTCGCCCCTGGACTGCTTTACTTTCCTTATCTGATCGTTGATGTGCAAAACATACGATTGTGTGAGGTTCACTGAATATAGGGCCAGCGGGAAGTAAACTTGTATCTTGGGAACATATGGGCAGTGTATGTGTATTATGCATTTTAGAATATGGCGCTGTATCCAAAGTGGAATATTCATGGTCATCAATCAGTTTACATACAAATTCATCTTCCTAGAACGGATAACAAAACGTCGCTGTTCTTAGGTTTTCTGAAGTAGTGTGTAGTGAAAATGTCATTTTCAAGGATAAAATATGTGCATTAAGATTACAGTTGAGTTAATGCACGTAAATTGAGTTAAGGCACGTAAATGTTTCAAAACCTGTATCTGGGATATCTGCCGTAATTGAGTAAGTTAATTATATATTTATTACTATGAATGATCAACTGTATTCTGGTGGAGTTAAACTAATATGAGATAATATGTAAGCTAGTGTGTCAGCAAGATAGCGAGTGATTGAGTAAGGTACAGACTGAGTGGGTAAATGAGTAAAATGTCTTCAGATGATGCTGGTTACTCTAGGCGCATCTCCTTCGAGAAACATGGGTATTTCGAATTGAAAACCATGAGTTCGGTACTGATCTGCTCCAATAAGTATAATATTAGAGTGTTGATTGTACCAATGAAGAGAGAATGGGGCCATTTAGTAAATATTTAGATTGATGATTTCACTTAGAGCGCGTGATGAATAGTATGTAAACTGCCTGGAAAAAATGCATTAGCGTTAGGAATTCTTTCCGAATTCTTAAGTCATCCAGTTAGACACTGTTGCTGATAATCGTTTCTCGATTCAACTCTTATGGTGATTGTGCATTTAGTGTTCCAGCCCCTAACTCTGTAGACTAGGTTCCCGACGGATATTTGAAATCCATCATCTCTTAAAAAGCTTAAATCGTATCAGAAACCATAAATGTTCGAGGTTCCTGTCAAAGACAAAAATGTTTATCGTCCAATTATCTGATTAGTTCAATACATAGATATTATTTGGGATTTCATTGATTATCGTCTTTGAATGAATCCTGCTGATAATTGTGCTTTATATGTTATACATTATTATTATTATTATTATTATTATTATTATTATTATTATTATTATTATTATTATTATTATTATTATTATTATTATTATTATTATTATTATTATTATTATAATTATTATTATTAATACAGACCTGTCAAGCACTACGGTTCAGCCGTAGTCATTACTGTTTTATTAATACAATTATGAGTACGAGCGTAGTTGAAAAAACATGTTTTTTTCTAATTGTGTGAATGCTATTTGTTTAGTATTACAATTTTATTTAGTATTACAATGTTTAGTTATTTTGATAAATGCATCGCGATTTGCTTGGGTACTTAATATTGAGTACGCTTATTGTCCGGCATTCGCTCGAGATGTAAAAGTAGCTGCATCTGGTATCTATGATGTAAATATACACCTGGCCAGCGCACTACACAAAACAAGTAAGACCAAGACGAAAACACACAATATACCAATGACGTCATTCTTTGCTGTGAAACCGCACTCGTCTTTCGCCACTATAATGATAGGGACACCCCTTTCACAGTTTTTGGTCAAGCATAACCTCTCGTCGTCGGTAGCAGACTACTTCACTGATTTTGTGAAAATGAAGTTTCCAGACAGCGAACACGTTTTAGTGATGTTTACAAATAATCAAATATGATCAGATGATAAAACACTACAGGGTGATATATGACTTGATTGTGCTGAAACAACCCAACCAAACGCGATGAACTAACGTATGACACAATTTTTAATCTAGCTGAAGGTTTTTTCCTCTTGTTGATAAAGGGATCTTTAAATGACAATTTGAGGACTACCGTCTTTAGAGGAACATTGAGATCGACATGGAAGAAGGTGCTGTACAGAAACATAATGGCCGCTACTGGGGTGAAATAATAAATATAAAAACGGCAACGGGACAGATGCAGTTCCTCCACTTATACAAGTCATGGTTGCTCTTCTCAGCCTGACACACATAAATGCTGACGATGAGAGAGTTTTCAGCTGTCCAGTAGGTCCATACAGGGTGTCTGTACAGCCTAAACATGGACAGGCTCACTGCACTTTTACAGTGTAAGCTGAACAACAGCAGATCATGCTATGAGATTAATGTATTAGAGGAGTTGGTGAATATAGCAAAACGTGCAACACACGAGTACAACAAGCAGCGAGTGTAAAATGCCATGTCTGCAATACAAGCGCACTCTCATTCAATGTGAAAGCCTGATTCTTATACAATATGTTAATAAATATTGAATCAATAATTGAAACAAATCATCGTGATTCTATTTTTGGTGAACTTACAGTTTTGTTGACACGTATATCCTTTTACTCATCCTGAACTACTGTTTCATTTCTCAAAGGTTGACAGCTAAATTAATATTATTATTATTATTGTTATTATTAATATAAACCAACCTTTATTTTTGTTTAATGGTATTATATAATATATATATATATATATATATATATATATATATATATATATATATATATATATATATATATATATATTCAATCAGAGTTTAAAAATAATAATAATAAAAGATAGTCAATATCCTAAATATTTTAATAATCTGCAGTTAACTTTGGATGTTCGGACTTTCCTGAAGAACGTAATGGTGTTTATCACGTCAATCTGCAAAATGTTGATACATCCCTGGACGTTTACTGTGATGAGAAAACTAACGGTGGTGGATGGACGGTGAGTAGTACTAATTTAATATTTGTCATTCACTTTAATATGTATGTGATAGTGTATCACTGTCAGCTTAAGAACCATACCACATTAACATCTTTAGATATTCATTTATTTAATACAAACGATGGATCGGAGAATTTCATCAGAGAATGGAATGACTATAAAAATGGCTTTGGATCTTTGACTAAAGAGTTTTGGGCTGGTAATTATTTTCCTTAGAAATTTGGTAATTTTAAGTATGAAATAGTATTTATAACGAGTTAGGAAGGTGCAGCCGTGAAAATAAAAGGTAATAAGCAAATTACGTTTTAGAATTTAAAGGGACAGGTCACCCATAGAAATTATTTCTTAAATATGTAATGCTTAAAACCGCGACAAAGACTTAATAATAATATAATAATTATAAATAGATTTTTGCATAGAGCATTTTCCAGAATTGTTCAAAAGCGCTTTGATAATTGTGTACAACAATACATTACATAGATATGATTCGTGTGATAGATACAAAATAATGAAATATTAAGTAAACGCACATGGGTATACAAATTAACTGGAGTGGTTATTTTAGTTTAAAATAATGAGTTTTTAAGCCCGATAGTGTCAGATTGTCGAATATGTAATGATATCATGTTCCAGATTTTCAGTGCATATGCAGAAAATGCAAGATATCCATATCGGACTGTCCTAGTCTTCGATATTTGCAACATGATGTCGGAATTCAACAATAATAATCACGAAATATACCTAATATCATAGATATGGGATACAATCAAAATTTACTGGAGGTCCACCATCACGGCTGCACCAGAAGCCAGAATCGAAGGTGGGAAGGAGAAAATTAAATGCTCTGACGTCATATGAACACTCTCTAGAATGAAGTGGATTATTATTGCTCAGCCAATTTGAATCATCTTCTTCTTCTAAGTGTCCACCAGGTTTAAAATGATATAGTTAAATGTCATTCATGACCTTATTTTAAACAAAATAATTGCGTTTTGTTCTGGAATAATTCTGGAATAATGCTCACACTTGATTACATGCTTTTTACGGGTTCTACAAGCTTGCCGTCAAATTGCTGCGTTCAATTGACGTCAGCATTCTACAACTTTCTGTATCTGTATAACTTCAAAATGGCGGCTTCGATTTATCAGCACTTTGAACTGGATTATTTAATGTGTTGGTGATCGTTTACACATTTTGACATCGTGTATGATATTTGTGAGCATAGCTATATTAGTACTGAGAATTGTAAATGAAGGTGGACCTTTAAATCAAAAGTACTATTTGTGTAGATAAAATTATTTGATTATCTTTATGTTTGGGGTGTTTCGTCTTTTACTGTGTTTTACTTCTATTTATATGTATACATTAGGGAATGAAATAATGCACAAGCTAACTTCCGATGGACGAACATATTTATTGAGGGTGGAATTGAGATCATACGAAGGAGATTTTATGTATGCCGAGTACAGTCATTTTTCAGTAGGCCCCGAAACAGACAATTACAGAATACACGTCACTGGATATGTTTCAAACAGCACCGCAGGCAAGAAGTCTTTAAATGTTTGAATTATTTGTGATTATTGTTTCTCAATTCACGACTATACAAATATGTCGTTTCTATATTCAGGAGAACGGCATGATGTTTAGTACTGCATCCCGAGATAACGACGATTGGGATTTTAGTTGTGTTGCACGATATGGCGCACCATAGTGGTACAGTAATTGCTTTCAAGTATTCCTGACTGGTGAGCTTAAAGAAACACAAAGCACGCACTTTGGCAAAGGAATAGTGTGGGAAAATCCTTGGGGCTTCAAGAAATTTGCTAAATATGTGCGAATGATGATACGTCCTTTGTAAAGAGGGGTTGGTTAGTTAATGGCGTTTGTTTAGCTTCTGCCCTGGGAGATGTGAACACTACGTGGGTATATAGTGTTTGATTACACAGTGAAGTAATCTACATATGCTGTTTCTGTCTATGGACGTATGCTTGTGTTTGATAGTTGTTGATGAGTGTAAAGGTGTGTTTATATATGTGATACAATAAATGGATGGATGGAATAAGATAAGGCGAAGGGGTGCAGTACATGGTTATAACAATGATCATTAGAAAAATAAAATGAGATTTATTAAGTGAAAGATAGATTGATAGACAATACAGATAAAGTGATAGGGAGATTGCTAGAGAAGTAGAGATAAAGATAAGACAGAAAAAAAGAAAACCCCTGTGAAATCGATAAAGTGATATTTGTAATATATATATATATATATATATATATATATATATAATAATAATAATAATAATAATAATAAAAATGCGGAAATCTTCTGCCACCTCATAAGTTTTCTAGCAGCATATTCTGGTGCAGCATAGTTGTTATTCTAAATACATTTTCTTTTCCTACGCGTAAAATATATTATTGACGGTTTTTGGCCAAATTTATTATTTTTTGTTGTCTTGTTTGTTTAGTGGATGCGCACCATGACCGGGCGTCATCGTTTTGCGCCTTTTATGCTATTCTTTGCTGGATTTTTTTCATTTTGTTTTTCGGAACTCGGAGTATCGGGGTTGGGTGTATTTCCTACTGTTGAAAGTGCTACAGGTCGACATTGTCACTTGCAGAGCTTTAGATAATTCCGGAAAATCAGCTGCACAGAAGGAGTGCTCACGACGATATTGGTCTTCCAGGAAGATGTCGCGTTTCCAACAATGCTTTGGGTAGAACTTGGTTCTGTTGGCGATTTTCAAATATATTCCGACTTTAGAGATAATGGATTCATCCCCACCCTATGCCGAAAACCTATTATTTCACTTCTCCGGTTCAGTTCGAGTTCTTTCACCAGTCTTACTGCATTTGCCTTTATTTGGCTATTTGTAATTAGACATTTAAGTAGATGACATTTTTAATTAACTTTATGATATATTTAAGTTGATTTTTATAACTTAATCGTACTGTTGAACAAGAGTGTAGATCATCATGATTATTTTTGTTTTGTTTTAAATGTATACGAATATTAATATTAGTATTACTCAGATGATTTATTCTATTTCTTGGTTAGTTGTTATCGTGGAGAGATACACTAAGGTCTATTAAATAGTAGTTATTTGGTTAAATGGATTTATCTTAATGTAGTAGACGTGCACCCAAATGGCGAAATGTAAAGTATATATATATATATATATATATATATATATATATATATATATATATATATATATATATATATATGTAGTGTGTGTGTGTGTTGGAAAAACTTTCAGCAAACATTTGATATCAGCTTTTTTTCATGGAGAAAATATAATTTTCTGGCAGCAAATTTCGTGGAGGTGTTTTATTGTAATACTTAAGTTATCCAGTCAAGATGTGGTTGTTTACAAACTTTATCTACACTGTGATGTAAAAAAGCAATAAAATGTAATAAACATTGAATTAATTGTTTAAAATGTGTGTGGCATGGAGGAATAAAGTACCTTTCATGTGTTTCATCATACATAATTTTATGGGTAAATAATAGGTACACAGGGGAGTGGTGGTTTGGTAACATCCAGGAACATCAAAACAGTTCCAGAAGTAATGACACACAGAAAATGTCGATACAATTGTAATCATCAATTTGCTTATAAAAAATATAAATTCAGAACAAGAACCCGGATAAATCAAAATCAACTTGAAGTTCTATATTAGTCATTTGATTGGCAACCCCCTTCACCATAGAGCCATCATCTCTTTTTGATGGGGGTTTCTGAAAAGAGTAGATTGATGTCTCTCTACAACAATTTTCCTCCATCAAATGAATGTTTCTCATCATCCATGACCCAACCACTACGTAATAGCACTTTAATCTAATATTTAGCTCCACATGCTATCCTTGACTTCGTTAATAAAATTTAACATAAATATAGTTCTGGGCAGGATGAAATATTGACAAAGCTATTGAAAGCAACAAACCCGTATATAATTAATCCCATCACTCATATCATTAACCAATTTCTACAAACAGGTAGAGTGGCAGATAAAATGAAAATTGCCAAAGTTTTGCCAATATTTAAATCTTCTAATTAATCACTTCTGAAAAATTATAGACCAATTAGCTTACTGTCAGCATTTTCAAAGGTAATCGAAAAAAGTGATGTATAATAAGTTAATGATATTTATTTACTCCGGATAATTCAACAATTCTTTCCACTATTCATCTATTCAACCACTGTGGTGAAGCGGCATCAAATGTATCCTTAGATTATAAACTTGTAACCCTATATGATCTATCAAAGGCCTTTGATGTCATAGACAAATGAAATTTGTTAAACAAATTATTTAGATATGGAATAAGAGGAACCTTAAATGACTGGTTTAGAAGTTATTTGTCGATAAGTTGACAAAGTTGGAAACAAACCATCGACTGTTGGTGTTTGCTGTTGAGTCAAACAGGGATCCATACTGGGGCCGCTACTGCATTGAATTTATGTGAATGATATTGGAAATTCTTGTTAAAGTAATATTTTGTCATTTGCTGATGATACTACCTCGTATGCGTCACACTCAAATATTAATGAATTGTTTTCAATTGCCAATAAACAATTGGAAAATCTATTTTCGTGTTCTGTGCCAATAAGGTTGCTCTTAAAGAAAGCAAAACCAAATACATAGTTATCAGGCCATCCCATATGAGATCTAACTTGGCCCAATTAAATCAATGACATTCAATTAAACAGAATCAGGAATGGCTGTAATAAGCCATGTTGCAAATTTCCTGGAATTCACATTGATGAATACTTGCCCAAGAAATACAACATCAATCAAGTATGTTTAAATGTTTCCAGGGCGTTGTTTTCCATAAAACAAGTGAAGCGTGCGTTACCCACTGATTGTCTCAAAATATTATATCATGCTTTGGTACATTCTCATTTTGCGTACGGTATCATATATGTGGATATGTCAGTGTCATTGTAATACACAATGCACATTATAGTAGTCACACTGAACCGAAGTTTAAGTCAATTGGAATACTTAAAATTCCTGATTTATTGGTGTACATCAACCGCTTATTTTAATGTTTGACTACCTTTTAAACAAACTGCCACTATCATTCAATGGAAAATTCACCATACACTGTGACAGTAAAAAGTGCATGTGTGTGTGGTATAAGTCTCCAGGTAATATCCGTCAGAAAATGATAAACCAGACGTTATTAATCATGTAGGTGATGGGACATATCTATTAGAATATTTGCTATAAAAAACAGAATATACTAGTAAGTATAACAATTGCTTTTGTAATTTACTATAGAACCCTGTATACGATTAATAATGAGGATTAGATACATAGCATTTCTTAAATTAAATTAAGCGGTTTTATTTGTCGTTGATGACTTGCGGAAAGAAGACATGTCTGTTGAATGAAGTGCTGTTGAAAAAGAAGAATAAGCACACTTGTTTTTAAATATATTTATTTATTTATTTAAACATGATTTATTTTCAGAGGATTTACAACGCCATACAGCAACAAATGTATCTCCTCTCATTCATACATCGTTTATTCACCCACCCCCTCTCACTGGAAGTTGTGCTGATTTATGTTGATTGGTATTCAAAACTTTGTCATCCTCCTTGACAAGACAATGTAATTCTGAACAGAGTCAAATAGTGCTCTGTTTGTGGCACCATCCAGCCGGTCATCCCCACATAACAATATATTAATTAGTTTTTCTTTCACTCTTCGTGTTTGTAGGTGATGGATGTCCGGCAGGATGTATCCAACAAAGATACTTACCGACTGCATGAGGTTTTTACAGGACGCTTGATATGTGGGACATCTAAGAAAAAATGAACTACACCTTCGTGTCTGTGATTGCAAGAAGGACATGCAGTGTCATGTATATAATTATATTTCCATCTATGCCTTGCATTATTGACAAGTCCTTCTCCTGAACCATAAAAGAAGAGTCGGTTTGGCTTTGGGAAGAGATCTCGTTTCAAGGCTTCTTTGAAAGCATTATGGAATGTATAATCGCGTAGATTAGATGTCAGACTATTCCGTAATCTTGTTGAGGATGGCAGAAATGATTTCCTGTATGTCTCAGTACGTATTCGGAACAATTTCAGTTTGCTATACTTTAGAAGCTCGTATTGTCCGACAGATCCTTCAAGGCGAAGCAGATCATTGGCATATGGAGTACATGCTTCACAAATAATCTTGTGCAACTGGCAAAGTTTAAGATAGTTGCGGGGGATTTTTAGAGGTGGCCTTGCATAAGTGTTGTATGACTTGTGTCCTTATAGGCACATGTGCATGCTAATGCAGCACTCCTCTGTGATTTTTCCAAATAGTTTGAGACATAGAGTTGGCAATTATCATAAATCGTGCATCCGTATTTCAGGACTGGTCTAATTAGGGTTTTGTATATATATTCCTTCACAATTCTTGGAATAATACGAATACACCTATTTAAAGTATTTAAGGTAGAAGCAGCTTTTAAGATTCTGTCTCGAATATGACTCTCCCAGGAAAGGTTCTCGGTGAATAACATACCAAGGTGGCTGTGTGTTTTTACACGCTTTATTTCAGTTCCATCGAGCTGGAGCTCGGCATAATTAATCCTTGCTGGTTTGCTGGTAACAATTAATTGTTTTGATTTGGCAGGACTAAATTTAACAGTCCACTGCTTAGACCAATCATTAATCATTTCCAGATCATTATTCATGATTCTTGAGTTCTCTAAGGGGTCGGTCATAACTCTCACAAGGAAGGTGTCGTCCGCATACAAATATATATTTAGTCCTATGCCATATATTATATCATTTATATAAATAAGGAACAATAATGGACCAAGTATTGATCACTGAGGGACCCCAACTTGAATTATGATGTAATCAGATATTCTGCCATTGATGACGACTCTCTGTTTTCTATTTGATAGATAATCGGACAGCCAAGCAATGAGTCTGCCACAAACACCGAGAGTTCTCAGTTTTTGAGCACATATGGACATTAAAAGTCTGGAAAGTAAAACACTTTGAAATGTATTTTTGACAATGATGATGATGATGATAATAATAATAATAATAATAATAATAATAATAATAATAAAGTAATAGGGGAGCCTGAATGCGGGCGATATTTGAAAGAGCAATTTAACTGTTAGTATCTTGGAGATATAGGCGAAGGGAAACTTCCTGGGAGGTACCACATAAACAAATATAAGTGTCGGTTCCGGTTGTACAGTTTTGATTTTTTGTCATTGTTCTAATGATTGTTCTATTGGAATGACCTTTTTAAATTCAAGAGGAAAATACAATATGAACAATGTTATTTATGGTTGACTGGGTTTGCTGAAGCAAATAGGTCCTGCATCTGGTTACTTCTGAAAGCATACAAATGCTCGACAGAAAATTCATATTGATGTTGATGCTTTCATATCGTATTTGATTCAGGTAAGCGTGAATTCTGGTAACTATGGCCATTATTTTAAACGTAAAGTAAACTATAAGTTACAAAATCCTATACATATAACTTATAATACAGTGACATTTAGCATATAATGATGATGATGATGTTTGATATTTTATGGCCACTCTTGTGCACGTGGTAGGCTAAATGGGCCGAGCGACCTCCGCAGGTAATGAAGCGAAGTCAAAGCTGAAACAACCTACAGATATGCCCACGACGAGATTCGAACACGGGTGGTAGCGATCTCTGGTCCAACGTGCTACCGCTAGACCACGGAGGCGCCCTGACATTTGGCGTATAAATACTATAGACTTGAAAATAAATATGGAATATAATTTTATTGTTTGTTATTTCTTACTTAGAATTATGTTTTTCCAGCAAACGTATCAGGATATATGAATTTTATATATTTATCTATATAATTACCCTCTGAGGAATATATTGATGCAATTGAAAAACTATGGGTATTCTGGATCGTGGTGAATATAATGAAATATGATTATTATTGCCAAAATGCTAAATATACAATGTATTAAATAAAGCATGAATTTGTCAGGAAATCGACTTCAAACGTTCTGATTATTTAGTGCACACGAATCACAGTTCAATATTCGGTATGACCACCATGGGTATTGTACAGAGCTTGTACTCGTCTACGCATGCTGTCAATCAGGGTTGCCAGGGTTTGAAGGGGCAGAGCTTGCCTTGCATCAATGACTTGTTGTCGCAATTCCGCCAGATTAGTAGGCTGGTTGGCACTTGCATCCAGGGTACGTGTTACTTCGGACCAAATGTTCTCTATAGGATTCATATCCAGATATACTGCTGGCCATTCCATTTGTTCGATCCCTTCAGTTTCCATGAAATTGACCACTGTGCGAACTATCTGAGGCCTGGCGTTGTCAACCTGGTACACAAAATTATGTCCAAACATGTCAGATGAGCAAATGACAATAACTGTTCCTCAAGGATATGAAGGTACTGATACTAATGCTAGACTGGTCAGTGTTCGAATAAGACCCTTTCCTCTCTTTGTTACCTTCTGGTTAACTGACTCACTGACACATTTACTCACTTTCTCACTCACTCGGTTGCTCATTCAATCACTCACCATATCACTTATTTGGTTAATAATTATTATTATCTTAATAATAATAATAAATCATAATAATAAAAATCATAATAACAACAATAATGCTACTACTACTACTACTACTACTACTACTACTACTGTTACTACTACTACTAATAATAATAATAATAGTAGTAATAATAATGATAATAATAATAATAATATTATTATTATTATTATTATTAGTATAGTAGTAGTATCATTAGTATTATTATTATTACGGTTAGACCTACTGTAACAATGATATAACTTTATATAAAGCGAGGTGATAACTATTCATAATTGAATTATAATTCTCATATTGGCTGCATGTCTGTAGAGCTTTTTGTTCAAAGCATTACCCTAATCAGCGAACGGCCTAATGGTGTCTTCTGGCAAAATATTTAGGACAATTGAGAATTATAAGGTAATTCTGTAATGAACGAATAAACTAATTTTGGCCATTTTATGATATTTTATTATTTCAAGTCGAAAGCTAACATGAGAGATTTACCTGTACGATATTATAACGTAATTAATTACTGTTATTGGTGGGAAGAGCAATAACATCAGTGTTTCTGTTAGTGAAATGGTTATGAAATACTCACAGTGTTTAGACGGAGAGTATTAATTATTTATCTTTAACACGCAGTGGCATGCACTTCGACATCGGTAAATTCTATAAATACATACACGTATATGTATGTATACGTGTCTTTATGGGGAGATTGGCGTCATTTTCTACCGTTCACTCTCCACCACCTGGATACTAATAACTTATTCCATGAGTGAAATATAATATATCGCAATAAATCGATGTGTGCCATGCCGCTAACAGTGAAATAAATAGAATATCGAGCAAGGAACAGTCGACTACAAGTAGCATGCTTCGGGGAATATCTCCATTTTGCAATATACCGATGTATATAAAGTTGCGATATACTATTGATGGGCAAATAGGAAATAACTGTATGTGTCGCCTTTATAAGTGACATATCAGTAATCCGGTAGTCTATTTTTCCTGTAGTTTATTTCCATGTCTTCACCCCAACACTCAAATGTTTGTCAAGTCTTCTGCTATTCCGACTACCTAATGATCCAACAACTTTATTATTGTAGGCAAGAGTTGCATGTTATATGTGTTAAATGTCGAGCTTGAAAAAAAGACAGAGCTGGATAATCCAACAAAATTACCCAGGATATAAATGGTTACGGTGAAATATGTCAGTTTTAATTAACAAGTAGTAATTAGCACCAGCCGATTAAGATATATTCATAAAGTCTATATCCTGGGGTTGTTGAGGGGACCAATGGGAGGGGGGGGGGGGCGTCCGATATACACGATAAATGTGAACGTTCTAGATTGATCGATAAAAGTAGAAGATATGTGTGTAATATGAGAAAGCATTCGACTTATCATTGCATTTCGCAGTCATTTCTACTTCTCATTTATTTTATAATATCAATTATATGAACATTTAATATTACAGAGTTGGGACAATAAATACTTACGATTACCACGCATCTTAAAATAATCATGATCACAATCTTGTCACTCACTCACATACCTGATATCATCAAACAAAATATGAATTAATAAATATTTTTAGACTTTTCTTTATTAAAACAATTGAATACTTTTAATGTGTGTTGACTGTTCCAAGTTGGAATTTGCCAA